>JABUQX010139264.1:0-22850 GCA_015478945.1 Trachelipus rathkii | reverse complement strand
CATTGTACTTCGTTCAATGGGTGGGTGTTTAACCATTTTTCGCATTTATCGTGAAACGCTTTTTCGCGTTTTGTGCACCGCTTCATCTAAGACTTGTTAATTGAGTACTTGTAATGCTCCCAAGCTCACTTCGAGTTCCCGTCTAGACCTTAGTTGGATCCGTATTTATGAATGCTCTTTGAAAAACGACTCGACTTTGCGTAAAGCTACCCTCATAAAGTAAGTATTTCTCCACTGCATAATAATATTAAAAAAGTTGATATTTATAAACCATCCTTTTCTTTATTGGAGATCTACCTATCGAAGACTTTTTACAAAGAAAAACGTCATTAAATTTCATGACGCAAATTTACACAAAGTAAATGAAAATAAAACCAAATATATATATATATATATATATATATATATATATATATATATATATATATATATATATATATATATATATATATATATATATATATATATATATATATATATATATATATATATACCTATATATATATATGAAAATGTACATTGATAGAAACATTAAAAAAAATATAATAATGAAATAATCTAAAGACGCTAGTATTGAGAGATATGTTGCTTCACATTTATTAGTTCCAGTTATTCTGATCGGTATAGTAGGCTAGCTTTGCCAAGATACAAAATTTAGACGATAAAAATATCGTTTACAGCTGCTGGTTAGGGAAAGTTAGGGCCGGTGGCTAGCTGCAGAAAACCATATTGATCAAGTCATCTACGTAAGTAACATCAGAGTAAAAGTCCAGGTGGCGACAACTTTTACAGCCAAAAAGAAAAACAAGATGGCTCCTGTTTGTGAAATCAATCCTTAACAAGCTCAAGGTTGGTTCGTCGCTACCTTGCCTAAGTGCAAAAAAATTCCTTCAAGATTTTGAGACTTCAACATTTCCTTAAGCAAAAAAACATCTCTCAGGGCGTTCATGAATTCCAATTTCCGTTAAGAGAATCTAAGTGGGGACTTTGACCAAAGGTAGAAAAAAGATCACGCTTTCATAAATATACGGGCCTGGACTCAAAGCGTAGACCTTGGCCGTTAGACTGCGTTCTCTTTTAAAAAGATAGTTGGACTGTCGCACGTCTTTGGCATTACCTGTTAGTGCAGTGGGCGTCATCTTTGACTAACTCCTTGTAGACGACCACTGGTTAGAAATGGCTTAGTAGACTGCCGGAAACTGGCTTTATGGCTTTTCGTTTAAGAGTCAAAACAGTAACTCTAGCTATAGTTAACATAGAAAATCAGTCTACCTTCAGCATGGAGTCTGGATGGTATAGCGATATTTCTGATGCGGAGGTTTTAATTTCCAGAAAGAAGTATCGGCAAAGGATTCAAAACACTACGATTACCTTACAAAATATGGTTAGTACTCCAATAAACAGCTCTCTAATGCAAAGTGCTGTTATTGCATCTTCTTTCATAAGGTATGTTTATATATAGTAGCCTCTTGCCTCTCTTTGGTTAAATATATATATATATATATATATATATTTATATATATATATATATATATATATATATATATATATATATATATATATATATATATATATATATATATATATATATATATATATATATATATAATATATATATCTCTCTTTAATTTGCATATGGATGTGGTGATGAAAGAATTTTAGGTAGGGATATGCTAGGAAGGATGTTAGTTTAATTGAGAATGATAGAAAATGGAATATTACCTTGATTATCGTATGCAGATGATTTGGTTTGTGTGTGTAAATCTCTGCATAGTTCTTTGTGAAGTTGGTAGAGAGATTTGGCTGGGTATGTAAAAGGTGGGGGTTTGGTTTGGTAAAAACCTTTGGGTGGGAATGTAAAAGGTCAGGGGTTTGGTTTTAAAGTAAATGTATATAAAAGTAAGGTGATGGTGGTAAGGGAGAGGAAAGTCCGAAGTACCTATGAAATCATGTTGGATGGTAGACAGCTACAACAAGTATCTGAGTTTAAATACCTAAGGTTATAGGTTGTACGAAAAGGGAACGGATGATGTTGAGTGCAGTAGGAAAGTTAGGAGTTACAGGAAAGTGTCTTCAGTGATGTAAGGTCTTGCATGAGGGTATGTTGTTACTGTTGTTAATGTACAGTGGTGAAACTATGGTGTTGATGAAGAGGTATAGATTAAGTTGCAGTCTGTCCAGATGAATAATCTGAGAGGACAGGCATAAAGGGTGTCAGGAAAATCAATAAAATGAGGAATGAGCGTACTAGGGAGCTATAAGGTGTGGTGAAAGATGTGAATAAATAAGTGTTGTAAGGTAGTTTGGTGATGTAGAGAGAATATATGTTACTCATTGGAAATAGAGTTGCATAGAACTGAAAGTGTTGGGAATCCATGCGCTGGTAGACGAAAGAAAAAGTCACTAAAAGTGTTCAAAATGAGGAACAGGAATGCGAACTTAGTAAAAACGAGAAGAACGGTGCATGATACGAGTGTATTGTTCCACTTTCTCCCACCTTACTATATATATATATATATATATATATATATATATATATATATATATATATATATATATATATATATATATATATATATATATATATACTGCTATATATATATATATAGGTCAGCATCCCGAAAGTTCAGGCATATAACTAGAAAACTATAACAGCTACACACGAAAATAAATATCCTTTTATTAATCAGGAACCCATCTTCACACGGAAATTAAAAAAAAATATACCAAAAAAAATAACGCTTTTTAAATTAAATTATTTAATGTTGAAAAAAATTAGTTTTGAGATTTTGAAGATGCCGCTTACTCGGACTGAGCACACCAAAGGTGCCAAATGTTGATTTTTAAAAAAACGATACCCACGGATAAACAAGAACGATGGATATAGTCGTGGTTCTGCGGCCTACCGGGGGGACTTCGTCCCCGTCGCTCCGAACCCCCTAAGAAGGATATAAAAGAAAAATAATATTTTCTCCAAAGCCGAAAAAAAATGTGGTATTTGGCAACTTTGCTCTCGAGACTACTGCAGGTTTCAAGGACAATCAGAGCGTTGCACTATTTCAGGTCTAAGATTTTTACTAATATTTAGGAGTTATTAATAAATATTAGAATAAATTTAATTTTTTAAAGTTTTTCGATGAAATTTTTAGCCGAAATCAAAAATTTTATTTATTTTCCTGAACTTCTTCGGGATGCTGGCCATATATATATATATATATATATATATATATATATATATATATATATATATATATATATATATATATATATATATCTTCTCTCTTTATATACTATATATATATATATATATATATATATATATACCATATATTTAATGTACAAAACCCTGATAATCACCAATAAATATATATATATATATATATATATATACTATATATATATATATATATATATGCTATATATATATATATATATATATATATATATGCTGCTATGTATATATATATATATGCTATGTATATAGATAGATAGATAGATAGATGATAGATAGATAAAGAACCGACAGATGGTAGCTCTGCAGCATCTGAGTGGGTACTGATTTTGTCTAAGATAAGGAGGGAATGGATGATCAGAGACAGTCGGAACATATAGAGAACTTTCTTTCTTCACCTCTTCTAAATGGAGCGACAGGGCCCATAACCAGTCCTTTACTTTTTTGCTTGAAAAACCCCCTGGACCAGCATTGGAATCTTATGCCCTAGAGAGCACGATCTTCTGAAGAGCTCTAGGAGAGCAGGAACAAGAGTGGCTTTGTGGCCTGGATGGAAGATGCTGATTCCATTGAAGGGGTGAAATCTACACAGTGTATAACTCAAGGACTGGCATCCAGAAACCATTTATAATGTTTTCTAAGAGTGCTTTAAGGATCCAATAGTTTCTATAGGCCAGAAGGAGAAATGCTGGTCCAACAAATAAAGGCAGAAAGCCCTACATCAGAGAAGATATTTAAATAAATACAGGAGTGGAAATATCTCTAAATATATATTTGAACTGTGTACAGTGATACATAGCAAATAAATATATATATATATATATATATATATATATATATATATATATATATATATATATATATATATATATATATATATATATATATATATATATATATATATATATTTCATAGGGATTCTCACAAAGTGCGAAGGTTATATGGAATTAAAGAATGAAGACACGAACCTTAAATTTTTTCGAGAATGCAGAATTAATTGAATGGGAATTTTTACACGAAATATCCGTTCATGAACCATTTAGGAGTTATAATGGAAGGAGAATAAATTGGATATATAAAAGGCTCAATAAAGGTGACGTATAGTATTTGGGAAGACAAGCTCCTATTTTTAAATTAGCACACACATTTTTGTTTTTGGATCCTAGTTGCTTTATACACATTCCAGAAATGTGAATAACAGCAGCAATAAATGAATACTTTAAATTTGATTAAATGGCCTTCAATGAGTGAAGTTACAAAGATAGAAGAAGACTTCCGTCAATTAGGTCATTTTCCAGGTTGTATAGGAAGCATTGACGGATGCCATATAAGAATAAGAGCTCCAGAAAAATCACAAAAATGTTATCTTGACAGAACATTGAATCACAGCGGCAATTTTTCAGCAGTTTCCAATTTAAATATTTACATACTATATATATATATATATATATATATATATATATATATATACATATATATATATATATATATATATATATATATATATACTCTATATATATATACTCTCTGCTATATATATATATATATATTTGCAGGTTTTCCTGGATCTGCTCACGATCAGAGAGTTCTTGCTAATTCCCCATTGGGAATTGCAATGGAAAAGGATTCTGCTTCCTTGTATTTTAGTAATTCCTATCATATAATTGGGGATTCGGCATTTACTCGTAAACCATATATGATGATTCCATACAAGGATAATGGGAATTTAGATGTTAAGCAAATAAATTACAATATCAAACTATCAAAAAACAAGAAAAGTTATAGAGAATGCATTTACTTGGTTAAAAGGGAGATTTAGACGGCTGAAATACATTGAAGCTGATGTACATAGAATTCAAGGTATAATACAAGCGGCCTGCATTTTACACAACATAGCTATAGATTCAAATTTTGAAAATGAAGAATTACCAAATGAAATGACAGAAGAACCTGAAAATTATGACATTGAAGAGCGATACCCGCGTGAAGAATCTGGCGTAGCTGTAATTAAACGAAACCAAATTGCGAATTGTCTCCCATATTAATTTTTAAAGTTGTTAAATGTTTTTTTTTTAATTTTTTTTAAAAATAAACTCCCGGACAAAATTAGTGCATAACATCTTTTAAACTGCATTTCTTGAGGTAGGGTTAAGTTGTATTGATTTCAGACGTCCGTTCAGAGTGTTTCACACGTTAATAAATGTATATACCAATGTAACTACACTTGGAAGGAACGTAATGACATCATAATGGAAACGAACATAATTGTGTAATCACGGTTTCATTACCCAACACCAATATGGTATAATTTACAATAGGAAATGCGGCGAAATAAAATTATAAAATATATATAAAAACCTTTCATTAACCTAAAGGACACGCTTAATGTTTAACTAAATAAATTATCAAAATTGAACATTTTCATGTAATTATTTTTACAAGAAAATTATTTTTAATGAATTTTTCTGAGTAAATATAATTTGTAGAGTTACAAAACCTTGATTCAAAGCATTTTTCTATGTACCCAACTGTTAGACATCTGGTGCTAGTATGTTAAGTTTGAGTGGCTCTATCTTAAAATTGAAAAAAAAAAGCTTTAACATTTAAATGTATTTATGCTATTTATGTTTGTTGTTTTAGTGCCGTATTTATAAACGGGCCTTTTCTCTTCCTTTCGTCAAGTGTCCCTTCAGAATCTTCCCTTAACGTAAATTCAATTTATGAACTGATCCTTGAGAAATGTTTTTGTAGGAACCCTTAAATGCAAAATACTTCGCGAGGTACTTATAGTCAAGGTATCTGAACCAACCTTGAACTCTGTTAGGATTTTTCTTTCCCGAGCGGCAGCCATCTTGTTTATTGTACAATTTCTCGCTATTAATATTTTAATTATTTCATTTGTTGGCATTTATTATGTAAATAATTTTGTCAAATATGTACTTTCGTGTAAGAAAATACCCAGAAACCACCTAAATAGGCTCTCACACTAGAGAAATAGGCAACGTGCAACTAGCGACCGGGCCCTAACTTTATGTGAGCATCGAGATGATATTTTTATCATCTAATAATTTTGTAGATAGGCTACCTTTCAGCCTACGGATATGCCGATCAAAGCAACTGGAACTAATAAATGTGAGTGAAGCAGCATATCTTCAATACTCATAGTATTTTTAAACCGCGTTTAGATTATTTCATTATTTTTTTAATATTTCTATAAATTTACATATTATATTAATTTATATATATACTTTTATTTTGTTCTAGTTTCATTTACTTTGTGCTCATTGGTTATTGGTCTCTGACGTTACGAAATATGACGTTTTTCCTTGAAAACGCTCTTCGATAGGTAATCCTTGAGTAACATAAATATGGATTTTTTTAAGAAACTTAAGTGATGGAGGAATACTTATCTAAGGGTACCCTTAGGCTAAGTGAAGTCGTTTTTCAAGGGCCGTTTATAAATACGGCCCTACGTTTTTCATATATATATATTTTTGTTTATTTGCAGACGCTTTAATTGTCAATTATATGACAAATTTTGAGTAGACCATTTGTTAAGTTGACGTAATTGGAATTGAATTTTTTATGAAATAAAAACAATAGTATTTGGTTTTGATTTGTGAACATCAGCTTTTGATTTGGTTGAAGACCCCAATAGTAAGAGGCTGAGTTTGGCCAAAGGAATTACTTTGGAGGCGGTTACTTTGTCTGAGAGCCAGGCAAGGAAATATATATGATAATAAAACGAGTGTTAGGTCTGATATCGATATCGGAGTTAACCACTCCTAGTAAAGACTATATATATTTTTTTGTGCGTGCTTACGTTGTGTAACGTAAATCCGCAAAGTATTTTTTTGCTGATCAAAACGCTTTAATTGAGTAGATAGAGCACTATCTATTATATCAAGGTGAATCTTATTTTCGTAAACAAAGTTTTGAAAAGGCACCATTCCTTGAGGACAGTCACTTAACGATGAGTATCTGTTTGTTGAATTTTAAACCTCTACTACTATTGATATTAATAGGTATATATTTGATAAAAGATTTAGGCTTATGCCTCATTACCTTCTCTATTATATTTAAAAAAAAAAGGTTAGATTTAGACCCATCGAACCCGTAGTTACAACAGTAATTTATGGTTCAAGTTTTAAGCCCTTCTCAATTTTCTGCAACCTTTCATCTACAGATTTTAAAAGCTTTTCCATTCGATCAATCTTTTTATCTTGTTTTACAATGATGTCAAGTAGCAACCTTTGTGTGTAATTTTTTTTCTAAGAATTTTCATATTTTTCGCTTCTTCAACATTCTGATTCTTAAATTCCTCGCTTTGCTGCTGAAAATTTGATTTCATTATTTTCATCTTTTCAGTTTCTATTTCTATAATTTTCTTATTAGTGTCCAACAATACTTTCATGATATTGTCGGCAATTTCATCGCGCGAAGGTGTTCTTATTCTCCTTCTCTTAACTTGTGGTGGAACAACTGCCAGAAGAAGGAATATATATATATATATATATATATATATATATATATATATATACTATATATATACTATATATATATATATATATATATATATATATATAACCTTGTGATTCTGAAAATGTATTACTTACACACATATCTCTATCTCCACAATAATAATAATAATAATAATAATAATAATAATAATAATAATAATAATAATAATTTTACACAGGTGTCATAATAAAGTAAATGACAACAAAATTTTACTTTTCAAGCTTCACAATATCTTCGCTTTAGGCCTTCCCTATTAGTTTTATGCAATTCTCTCTTTGACAGCAAGCAAGCAATAAGCGCGCACACATACATTTAATATATATATATATATATATATATATGTATAGATATATATATATATATACTTTAGACCTATATATATATATATATATATATATATATATATATATATATATATATATATACGGTAATCCAGTTTAAAACCACAAATATCTCAAAAACTACAATAGCTACCTAAGGAAAAGGAATACATTGTTGGAATCTTGGTAAAATTTTAGTCAGGAAACTGTAAAAAAAAAAAAACATCTCAAAAACTCCAATACTTCTAGCCAAAAAGAATACATTTTCGGAATCCTTGTAAAATTTTAGGTAGGAAAATGTAAAAAAAAAATAAAATAAATATTGGCTATTTTTTTTAGAGACAGGAACATAGTATATATATATATATATATATATATATATATATACTATATATATATATATATATATATATATATATATATATATATATATATATATAATTTAACATCTGGATTTTATGTTATAAACGAATATGATAAAGAAAAACAGTATAACTCTATGTCATTTTTAAAAGATCAGATTACATGGAATGAACTCGGTCAAATCATTATTGATGGAGAAGCAATAGCCGGATCGAATATTGTTGACTTGATATCCGATCTTTCGCGTGATTGGAAGAAGGCTCCTATAGCAGGATGGAACAAGGATCGAAACAAGAACTTCAGACTATTAATTTTCCAGAACTTTTAATCAGAATAAACAAAGATTATCAGATCTGGATAATATATTCCAATGTCTCCTAGGCCTGACGCAAGTCCCTCTGGTACTTCTTTTTGCATCGGATAGATTAAAGCTGATAAGTAGAGGCACATTACGTTCAGTACTTAACCGAAAGAATAAGGGAAAAACCATACGTCGTTTCCAAAATTAGTTCCTAATTATTTATTAATTTTTATATGATTGTATTATTTGTAATTTAAAATTAAGTATATAACCTATGTTAATCTTTCTGTATACACTTGCTATGTTTTTTAGACTTGTAATTTAAAATAGTTAATATTATTTTGTAATTAAAAATAAAACATTTCCTATATTCATTTGGTTTTTATATCACCTTTTTCAGTATAAATGAATATAATTTTTATTGTTAATGTCATTGAATCATAGGAGGCTAAGGAAAGGTCGATAAGTATTGCTGATGTGAAACAACCATATACAGTTACAGTGGTTTAAGGGTTGCCTCAGTTTCCACAAATTAATAAAGAATTGAAAATTCGACGTCACAGTCAGGCGCCCGTTGTGAAATCCTCGATTTCGGGAATTAAACGGGCGGGCTGCGCGGAAGAATATTTTGTTTACAAACAAATATTTTGCAAAACATGTGCAAATGGCTTGCCAAAATTTTTAATATTTCAGTTAACTTTTATATTAAGGATACTAATATATCGTATCATTCATAAAATTATACATATATGACTGAGTCATGGGCGTAGGCAGGATTTCATTTAGGGGGGGCAAAGGTTGAGTGAAATATATATATATATATATATATATATATATATATATATATATATATATATATATATATATATATATATATATATATATATGCTATATATATATATATATATATATATATATATATATATGTTTATAATACGTTTGTAATTAATAATTACTACTTCATTATCTATCGATTGATGTATCTTTTTTCAGTTTTCCACTAGCCGTATAAAAACGCGATCGTCTGGCAAAAATATAAGGTTCTTTTTTATTTCGCCAAGATTTAGGGGAGACCATTTATACGCCATGATAAGAGTATTTTCTACAATTGCCAGCTGATCCGACGGGTACGCTCTGCTTTCCAGTACTCAAATTTCCTGTTCTCTGATTGGATTAATGTAATTTTTTTCCAATTCGAGCGTTTCGAGTCGATTTTGCACACAGGCTGCACTCTGGCTTCTGGAAACGCAGCTATAGTGTATTCCATTTTAACTTAATAAATTTATTGATCCTATCCAAATTTTTGGCTTACAGAACTAGAGCTCACAGTATGGATGTGACAAGATGCCAGATACTTCTGGGTCACCTGTTAGTAGACAAAGTTTTAAGTAGAAAATAGCTGCGTTTCCAGAAGCCGACTGCAGCCCGGACGGCTGGAAGCTCAGATGAAAAAAATTACATTAACCAAACATACAGCAGAATATTCTTACTCTCTAAATAAACCCAGTCTACTGACATAAAGTCTGATCGCAGTAGGATTTAGACTTACCATCTATTTTGTAAATATCTGTGATATAAGGTCAGCAAATATTAAAAAATTTTATTCTCAGGCTCTAGTGAATTTTGTTTATAAACAAAGTATTGTGAATTGGGTTATCCCGTATTGCTAATATGTTTGATTACGACAGTAGAAGTGCGCAAACGGGCATAGCAGAGCGGCATGTGTGCCCTCCCGGGCTGCAGTCAGGCTGGAAACGCAGCTTATGTAGGTGTAGCTGAAGTCGAAAAGTTGGGTTCTGGCCGGAACTTTCCAAAGTTCAGATACTGATACTTTTACCCTATAAATCTCTTCCTCAAATATATATATACATATATATATATATATATATATATATATATATATATATATATATATATATATATCTATATATATATATACTATATATATATATATATAATAGGTCTAATAACAAAAGTCTGTCCTCAAATGTGTTTGTCCCCTTAAAATAGCAAAGCACAAGAAACATATGCTTTCCCTCTGGCTACGAGGTTCTAACAATTCTGAGTGGTTAAGGACAATGGTAAAATAATGACCACCTCCTAGATTAGTTTATCCCGTGAGTGATGGTGATTACCATAAAAAATAGAAGTCTTATAACCCTCCTCCTTGAGATGAAACTATATTAATTTCTTTGGAAATCGTAACACACAAACTATAACTGAAGCAGTTTAGCAGAGATTCCTTTTACAAATGAGCATTCTCTCCCCTCTCAATATTAATATCAAGAACACAGATGTGTTATTAATAAATGTTCTACGCTAAATTATTATTAATAGAACGCTCTTTAAAAAGGAGGATCTCAAACTAAAACCAATGCAAGAAATTACTGCAAACAACTACTAATATCATCAACCGCTTACCCCAGCGTCTGGACCGTTCTATTTACTGTGTACGATAAGAACTTAAAGGGATGAAGGCAGGGAGCTTAGGTGAAGGCTCTCATGAACGGCTTGCGAGGTACGCACATGGGTTCTGGATCGGGAGTACCCAAGTCCCTAGTCACCATAGAGATGAGCAAACAAAAGATGACGACAGGGGATCCTAAAGTATACGGGAGTATGAGAAGGAAGACGAGTGAGACCACATGTATAGAGATAACAAATAATAAATGGTAATTGCCGTAATGAGAGGCTGAAGTGTCGACATTAAAACGTGGACACAAAGTAAAGCATGGGCGTACACTTATTTTTAGCATGGACAAGGGAGCACAAAATTATAACGGATTATAGAGAATCAGAGTTAAATATAGAACGGAATAGTTATAGAAGCGCTCTAATTAAGGCTAACGCGAGCGCGAGAGACAGATGCTGAGGAAAGATGCAATGCGGCGAGGAGAAGGTAGCAATATGGAAGAGAAAGTACGATAAACAACACGCTAAGTTACAGGGCTAGACTCAAGTAATAGAGAAAGAAGACATAGAGTTTACCTCTTTCCATCTTAAAAATAAACTATGGCCACTACAGTACAGCCCCCTACTTACTTATTGATGGCGTTCGGTTTCCTACTAAGTACTCAGCAGAGGTGAGGATTCAGTGAATACCACCAATTTAATTCAAAAAGCGATTTATTCCCTCATTTGCTCTACAGAGGAACTTTTACAGCCATACACAACCGATAATATCTCCGAAGACAAGACCGTACACAGACGTGATTGGCGCGGAGGTTTGGTGCGAGACTATCCAGGCGCAAGATAAGACATAGAAATCATCCTAGGACAGAGAAGGCGCAAATAACAAACGGGCTAGTGATCCGACAAAAGCGAAGCATAGCGGGGACGGTCTACGTATGCTAGAGTGGGCAATTGTTATGGACATTCGAAACCAATCAACGCGAAGGCAAATCAAGAGAGATAAAAGTCTAACTAGAGAAATAATACTTACATAAACCTTCCCTTCTCGGAGATGATAAGAACTATAAAAATGGCCCGACGTATCGAAGACGAGATCAGCTCCAAAGCATCTAACTTGAGATATATAGAGACCGCAATGCCTAACTAAAGAACAGATGACAAAAACCGGGAAGAAAGACAGAGTATGACCAAATCTTTTGCTAAAAACTAAAAAAACTTATTATCTAAATGAAAGTATGTAAATAAATAACTAAGATCAGCATGTAAAAGTACCTAGCATAAATCTAGATGAGAGAGAGATACTTACCATAGTATTATGATATTAGATTTATTAATTATATATTAGTTAATTATTATTATTATTATATGAATGAGAATAGTATGGTATGATAATAATAGATATTATTATTAGAATTATTTAATTATTTTTTAAAAATTAATTATATTGAATTATTAATGAATTATTATTATGATAATGAATTGAATGATAATAAATTAGTATATTATATATTAAAAGATATATTATATTTATGATTATTATTATTGAGAAGTTAATGATGCAGTATATGTGTTTTGTGTGTATATATATATTATTAGTACTATGAGATAGTGATAGTTAGATATTTTCAAATATTAGTAACATTGTTATATAGTACTATTAATGATTGATTTATATTGATATTATAGAATATAATTGAATGATATGAAATATTATAGTAGAGAGTGATAATATTATATATTATGATTATTGATATAATGATAATAGTTAGTTATGTGAGAATAGAATTATGAATTAGTATATAGTAATGATAGTAAGTAGTAGTAGTAGAGTAGTAGGTAGTAGTATAGTAGTATAGAATAGTAGTACAATTAGATTATATGTTACTGTGGTATTGAATTATATATAATTTTTATATATTATATTATTATATTATTATTATAATATATATATATTATTATTATTTTATATTATTATTATTTATATATTATTAATGATTATTATTATATTATTATTATATTATTATTATTATATATATTATTAATATTATTAGTATTATTATTATTATTAATTATTATTATTATTATTAATTTTATTATTATTATTATTATTAGTATTATATTATTATTATAATTATTATTTATTATTATTATTATATTATTATTTATTATTTATATATTATTATTATGATATATTATATTGTTATTATTAATATTATATTATTATTATTATTAATTATTATATATTATTGTATTATATTATTATTATCTATTATTATTATATATATACTATTATTATTATACTTTAATAATTATCTATAAATTATTTTTGATATTATTACTATATATTAAAATATTATTATGATTATATTATATTATTTATTGATTATTATTATTATTATTATATATATTATTATAATTTATATTATAGTATATTATTATATTATTATTATATTATTATTATATTATTATTATTATTATTATTATATTAATTATATAATAATTATTATATTATATTAATTATTATTTTAATCATATTATTATTATATTATTATTAATTATTATTATTACTTTATTTTATGATTATTATATTATTATTTATTATTATTATATTATTATTTATATATTATATCATATATATATTTTTAATATTACTTTATATTATTATTATTACTATATATTATTTATTATTATTATTATTATTATTATTATTATTATTATTATTATTATATTATTTTATATATTATATATATATTATTCCGATTATTATTTATTATATTAATTATTATTATTATTATTAATTATTAATATTATATATTATTATTTTATATTTATTATTATTATAATTATATTATTATTATTATTTTAATTATATTATATATATTATTAATTATTTTATTATTATTTATTTATATTATTATTATATATTATTATTATATTAGTATTATTTATATATATATATTATATTTTATTATTATTATAAGTATTATTATATATTATATTATTATATATATTATATTATATTATATTATATTATATTATTATTATTATTATTTATTATATTATTATTATTTATATTATATATTTAATTATTATATATTATATTATTATTATTATAATTATTTTTTTAATGTTCATTATTTTTTTCATGTTTTAATTATGTTTAGTACCATTATTATAATATTTTTTGCAAAGACCAAACACTGTTGCAATTATGTTAGACCTATTTCACATAACTGATAAATTTAATTTTGGTTATTATAATTGCATTTATGATTAATGTTAAATTTACATATATATAAATGTATGTCATCTTTGTTTATTTAATGACTAAATTGTAATTTCTATTATTGTAAAAAATTTTTTGGTGAAATTATTATTATTATTATTATATTATATATATATATATATTATTATTATGATTATTTATATTATATATATTATTATATATATTATTTTATATTATATTATATTATATTATTATTATTATATATTATTATATATTATATATTAATATTATGTATATTAATTATATTTATATTATATTATATTATATTTTATTATATTATTTATTATATATTATATTATTATTATTATTATTATATATTATTATCTTTTATTTTTATTATTTTTGATTATTATAACTTTACCACTTATCATTACACTATTTTTATCACTAATGTATATTATTATACTATTATTATGATGCAGATATATCCAAATTTCTCTAGGCAAACAAACGTTTCTGTTAAACAAATTAATAATATGCTTATAATCATGACCACACACTTACACCTAATCAGGTATTACTTTCATTAGTGTCTCTCTGTACACTGCTTCAATATTCTTGTTCCGTTCATGCCTAACTAATAAATCAGCAACATTAAGCAAATTTTAAAAACAGTACCCTCCCATTAGTCTGCATTTGGTAAATCTTCACCACAAATCACTTTTCCACGATCAATGGCCTTCTTTCCAGCTGCAATTGCCTTCAATTCCGGCAAAGATTCCATGAATAAACCTCAACTCCTTCATTAACTTCACTTTGTATTTTGATCTACTTTCCTATATGAATTGGAATTCTACCCCCCTGTTCCGGCTATTCTAATGTATCCGTTAGATCCATTAAGAAGAAGGTGAATATATGTCAGATAGAGAGTAGAGATAAGATTAAGAGATATATAAGAGATGATAGATATATATAGTAGATTATATAATAGATATATATATTCATGAGATACGATTGAATAGCCTAGAAATTATAATCGAGATAGCACGTAAGGAGAAGATACTAGGTATGGTAGATGAAGCGAGTTAATACATCGAGTACGACTTATAGCAATTAATGAGCGAACTGCCTTCCACCCTCCCATCAGGCGCGCCGTGAGATGCGGCAGTAAACCAGTCCGCGGCGCAGCTATGGAATGTATAAGAAACGATATGTACCGCGCCACAATGCCGGAGGCACCGAACCGCGAGCGCATGAGGCTGGCCGGCGACAGCTTGGTCGTGTCGATGCATAGCGCGGAAAGATGTACAAATAAACTATAAGAACTATGCGGCACGACGACAGAAGAGAGAAGTGCGGGACAGAAAAAAGACGTGAGAAACGCAGAGAAAGATGAGACAACGTCAATGGAATGGAAAAACCCCGCGCTATTCGAAAATAGTCAAGCCGGGGCATAGCAAAGGAGGCCCCATATAAGGCAAAACAAAATGGGAAGGGAAGCGGGGAGGGGTAAATGCAGGATGCGTTCTCCCACATATAGTTAGGCAACTGGCCCGATTCAGAGCGCCGTCGTTTGAAGGCAGAGGCCGCCGCGATTCCGGAAGTAGTAGCGCGCGCGCCAGATCACCGAGTGAGAACGCCAAAGACCTTAGCGAATGGGGGCCGGTATAAAATAGTTCTGATGAATATTTAAATACCGGTATCACATTACCTAAGAATAAGAAGAAGAAGAATAGCCTATAGATTCCAGAGTAATAAAAGAAAAGAAATAATAATTATAGAGATAGTATAAGAAAGAACGATTCGGAAACAAAGTACAGAGTAAGATCAAATGGAAGATTTCTAGAAGAAGTAAAAAAGAAGGAGAGTATAGAGTCAGAAGGAGTAAGAAAGAAAGTAGATAGACTCAGAAGGAGGAAGAAGGAAAGTAGAGACAAAATAATGTGAGATACACGCGAGAGTGAGAAGCACGATGTAGATCCGTAACATCGAGAAGAAGTGAGTGAAAAGAAGAAACGAGATAGATAAAGAAATAAACAAAGTTAGAAAAAGTTATAGTTTAAACAGAAGAAGAATAT
Source organism: Trachelipus rathkii (assembly GCA_015478945.1). NCBI lineage: Eukaryota > Metazoa > Arthropoda > Malacostraca > Isopoda > Trachelipodidae > Trachelipus > Trachelipus rathkii. Next base: position 6,397 of record JABUQX010139264.1, on the reverse strand, counting down.
AGAATACTCACAAAGAGAAAAAGAAACGAAGTAAAAGAAAATAATTACATGAAAAGAAGTAATAAGATAAAGAAGAAGAAGAAGAAGTAATAAAGTAAGAATATCAAGAAAAGTAAAAGAAGATAAATAGGATAAGTAAGAAGTAAAGGAATAATAGAAGGAAGAAGTAATAAGATAGAATATAATAAAATGAGATAAGGATAGAAGATAATATAAATAATGTAATAAGTATAAAAGAAGAAGAAGAAGAAGAAGAAGAAGATAGAAGTAGAAGTAATAAGTATATAAAATGTAATAAGAAATGAAATAATTAAATATAGAATAAGTAATAGAATAGAGTATAAATAACAAAAGGTAAAATTAATAATAATATTGTAAAATGCTTCAGCCTTCAACAAAATGTAATTATAATGAAAGTAATCTTTGAAGTATAAGTAGATAAGTAGATGAAAAGTAAGTATAGAAGAAGAAAAATATAATATGAAGTAATATAAGAATAATAAAGTGAGAAGTAAGAAGTAAGAAGTAAAATGAAGAAGAAGAAAGAATATTAATAGATATGAGGGTGAAAGAAGAAGATATATAGATAGATAGAAGATAAGAAGTAATTAGTATAATATATATATATATATATTAATTATATAATAAAGAATAGTAAGACAGTGAAAAGAAAAGAAGAAGGGAAGAAGGAAGTTAGATAAAGAAGATAATAATATAAAAGAGTAAAGTATAAATATGTGAATGAGAAGAAGAAAGTATAATAGATAAGAAATAGAATAATGAAGTGAATAAAGAATAAAGATAAGGTAATATATAAGTATTAATAGTAATATATATAAGTATAATTAATATATAGAGAATAAAAAGTATAATAAAGTATAAAGATATAATATAGAAGATAAGTAAAGATATACAAAAGATGGAAAAATTATTCAGAGACTAAAAAAGTATAAGAAAGAAAGAAATAGATAGATAAAAGTATAAGATATAAAACCTAAAGAGAAAACATGAAAGAAAGCAAAAAAGTAAAAGAGAAGGAAAGAAAAGAAGAGAAGAGAAAGAAAGAAAAGAAAGAGAAAAAAGCAAGAAACGAAAGTAAAGTGAAAAAGGAAGGTTAACTAGAGAGGAAATGCAGCTAACTAGAAAGAATTAAGAAAAAGAAAAGAAGTAATAGAGTAAGGAAGAAGAAGGAGAAATTATGAGAAGAAGAATAAGAATATTATAACAAAAACAAATGAATATGATAAAATATATAAATGAAAGATAGAAATGAGTAAGAAAGAAGTAACTATAACCAGAGAGGAAATAAAAGAATAGAAAATGGATTATAATAATGTATATTATAAATCTAAATAATTATTAAGAAATATATAATGTTATATATTAAAAATTCACTTCAAAAGTTCATTGCAATGATATGACCAAAAATTGAAATCGAGCCAAAAAAGTTCTGGGATTACAACTACGATATCACCTGGGAAAAATAACCCTTGATTTGGGAAATTTAATATTGTCTGGTTTCTAATTATTACACTGCACCTCAAATATATATATAATATATATAAGATATATGTATAATATATAAATATAAATATAAATAATATGAAAATATAATATATATAAAGATATAATAAGTATAATATATAAATAATATAAGATAAAATGATATAAAATGATCCTAATAGAAATATATATAAACTCAACCTTTTTTATAAAAAAATAATAATTTAAAATACAAGAAACATAATATAATAATGAGTATAATAATATTATATATAATAATTTATATATATATATAAATAAGTATAATAATAAATAAATATAAAGTAATTAAATTATATATAATAATAAATATAGTATACATATAATAATAAGTAAAATAATGATAAAAATAGATATATAATATAGTATATTATATACAATAGTGGCGGGCCGTCTTTATGGGCTATTGGGCTTATGGCCTTCAAGAGTTATGAAGACGAAAATAGGAAGTTCTTCAAAATATGGAAATTTTGTCAAAGTAAAGGTGATCTTGAGTTTTTTTTAAACAATTTAGTTACAGGAAAAAAGTTAGTAATCAATTAAGAAAATAACAAAAGGATCTTTTTTCACACAGCTGGCATCCCAGGACCTCTAGTTCGTATCTGATTATTATTCAATAGTGCTAATCACCGTTCAATTTCATTAATAAATTGGGCTCTACTTTTTGCGCCCTAAGAATAAGCCAATTTATGTTCTTAAAAAATAAGACAAAAATATAGCAACATACGAAAATAAAGAATCAAAATTCCTATAGTACTTTTTAATGTTGCCAGTTTGGCTTCTATTATTTCATAGCAACTTGGAGTTTTAAAGAAGTAAACATTTTTGGTTGATTTTTCAACAGAGTTGCAGATTTTTGTCCGACTTTGAAAGAAGTCAGATTTTGGGGGGGAATTTTCTGCAAAGTCGTAGATTCGTGTTTATCCGAGGCTTTGAAGCTTGTGTTTAATTTTTTTTTGCGAGAAATAACAGATTTGACAGATTTATGCAAAACAAATACCTGGGTGAATTATGATATTATTATATATAAATATATATATAATGATAATATATATAGAGTATATATATATATAAAATATATATAAGTAAAATTAAGTAGAAAATATATATAGTATAGCTATATAATAATAAATAGATATATATATAAGGGATAATATATATAATAATATAGAGAATGTCTGGAGTTAGAGAAGAAGAGAGAGAGAGAGACCAAATTCCTAGAGTAATCACCAAGCCAATGACAGCGTAGTTTGGTATTTGTTGTCTAAATGACACCTCTACATACAATTTTATTTTAGGCTTTTGCTTTACCGATCTTCGGCCAAAGAACTGCGAATCAATGTTAAAAAAAAAAAAAGAAAGTCCATTAGGTATTATGCAAAGATTTACACATGAAATAATAGAAAAATAGGTAATGAGATCCGGTGTTAGGTAATCTATCAGATATTTTTAACATTATTAGAAAAGAATACTTAATTATAAAATTCCAATCTAATGACTATTTATAAAATAATGAAAATTGTAACCGTGATTAAAGTCCCAATTTAAAAAAAAAATCAGGAATCAGTTACAAACTTTCAGCATTAGTTAAATAAGACTGAAAGACTTTCTATCTAAAAGGGTCGAAGAGCGTAAATCTTATTTTTAAATAAGAAATACTACAGCAGGAATAAAGAAAGGTACGTTGGATATAATTATTATATAAAATATAAGATAATAGTTATAGATTATTAATATAAAGTATATTAATAATATATATATTATATAATATAAGTATATTTAAATAATTAAACATATATATATTAGTATTTATAAAATATAATATATATATATAATATATATATATATATAATGAATATAAGTATAAGTATATATATACGCTGCTCATACGGTAGGATACATAATTTATAACTAAGTATATAATATAATATAATAGTAATATATATATAACGGATATATAAATATTATAAATAATAATAAATATAAGAATATATATAAAAGTATATATATATATATGTAGTATATAAATAAATAAGATTATATATATATGTAATATATATTATATAATAATAATAAACTGCAGCCATATAATCACATAAATCGAACAGCTGACGTGCAAACCATTATAAATATATGATATTATATAAATAAATAATTAGTATATATATATAAATAATATATTATATATAATATATATATATAAATATATAATATATATATAAAATAAGATATATAAAATATAGAAAAAGCAGGGCGGAACCAGGCAGAAGCCAATTGGACATTAAATCTGGCAAAATAATTATGTTTTCTATTAGACTTTTGAAAAAAAATTTTTAGCTGCCTTTTGGCATTTGTTTTGATGAGATTTTCCGATAATAGGCGTAAGGTTATGAAAGGAAAAACTAGACAAGACATGGCAGCAGCTGATTTGTGGGGAACTAACCCGCAACTCGGAGAAATGCTCGCAGGGCTTTTGGAGCGGCTTGGTGTCAATGTGACTGACGACGCTTTGCGATAGGCGATGACACGTTCCCAAGGTCGGGAAGCTGTTTTCGGAGTGCAACGACGAGTTTCCAAATCCGGGAAGAATGATTGACGTTAAAATCATCATTCTACTCTCTGGTTTCAAATGCGGAAAGACGCGTCAAGAGGGCGAAGATCAGAGGGGCGGAAATCGAGGAATACACTCTTCAGAGGGGTTAATGGAAAAGCATAGAATCCGAAGGATGAAGGCACCCCAGAATTGAATCGGATGGAATAGTTTCCATGGTTCCTAGGATTCGCTCACTATGGTCGAGTTCTCCAGTATTGACGTTAAAATTCATTCTTTCTACGCTCCTGAGTAGTGAAAAAAGATTGTTAAAATAAAAGTTTTCAACCTCTTCTTCTAAAGCAGATATGAAACCCACTATACCTTAAATAGACTCGCCTAACTTTCTGAATCCACTAAAACAACCGACCCCATAAGCTGAAGGATTTTTATTTTAAAAAGAATTGCTTACGAAGTGATGGTAGTGGTAAAAAAAAAAATAAGCTTTAGTAAATATTATATATAATAGTAGAGAAGCATATTAATATAATAATAAATATATATAATGATATATATATATATATAATATATATATATATATATTATGCGATTTTCTTTAAGGAATAACACGACACTTTAATAAAATGACCTTTATAAATATTAAAGACATGGAAAATCAATGTTTGATTTAATGAGGTATTGCTCACTTATTTACGCCAGGCATTACGACGTGACCTATAGCTTTATAAACTTAAAAAGTCTTCTACCATACTTCTACGTTGATGAGAGAGGAACTGGAGCTGCTATTATGAATCCGGGGTGAATGGTCAGTTTTTTAATTTTTGCAGGATTTTTTGTAGAATTTTGTGGTTGTCATGATTAAATTTGTGCTATCATCGATAATTTATTTCACCTGCTATTTATTAAAGTTATTACTATTTTTAAGTGCAGAGTAATGGTTCTATAATTTTTCTCTTTATTATCTGAATGGACGTACAATATAAGGGGTTGCAATATTGCTAGTATTTATTTGATGGATTAGGAGTTTCTCTATAGGCTTGGTCAAAGGATCTAATGTGTGTGGCTGTCGTCCGTCAGGTCATCCTTTATTTGTTGTATGGCGAGCCTTTTGAAATTCATATGGTTCGCCCAATATAGATTTTGCAGTTTATGACATGGATGATTTATTAACAGCAATAGTGTGTTGGGTGATATTTATGTTATAAATTTATTGGGTTTATGAAACATCCCCCAGAAAATAAAGAAGAAAGAGAAGAGAAGAGCAGATAAGGCCAAAAGGTGTTTGAACAGAGGATAGGATAGTGATGTTTTTATGGGATATTTCTTAAGTTAATTCGAGAAGTAGGTAGGGACGAGTGGAGGTAAATGAATGTTGTCTAAACTCTAGGTTGCGTGTGTGATAATAACTTTCGAATAACTTAAGCAAATAATACCAAAAAAACATCATCACCACACCACTCCATCAAACACATTACATTGAAAAAAGTTTTAAAACCCAATAAATGGTAAAAAGATCATCCAAACAACACACATTGCACTTATAAAATACCATTGTCATAACTGCCCGAAAAATCTAATTGGGGACCATAGATTTCAAAAGCGCAATCACAAACATCAAGATGACGAAAAAGACGATAGCGAAAATTCAGACTTGACAAAGAATAGTCCATGAATCATAAAATTAAATTATAGAAAAATAGATAGAAAGCATATGTACGGGCATCAGATAATAAAAAGGAGAAAGAAAATATAATAAAATCATATTGCATTAAAAAACAGCTATAATTACAATAAAAATAGACTGATATTAATTTAATGAAAGGCCCACAAATTTAATCATGACAAACACAAAAATTCTACAAAAAAATCCTTCCACAAAAAAATAAAAACTGACAAACCACCCGGGATTTCAGATTTTCAGATCCATTCCTCTCTCATCAACGGGGTAGGAACTTTTAAGGTTTATAAATCTACCTTGAAGAGCCCACGGCGGTACTTGCGGAAATATGTTGACATACCTCATTAAATAAGATTTTCCATGTTTTAACAATATTATTAACATTTTTTTTATTTAAATGTGTTATAACAAAAAGATCTGACTATTTTATAAAAATAAGAAAATAATATTAAAATTCTAATTTTGCCAAAAATAAATGTATTATATAAATAATTATATATAATATAATATAAGATAAATATTAATATTAAGTAAATATTACATTATAAAAGATATAGAATAATATATATATAGATAATAATACATAAAAGAAAATATAGAATAGAAAATGGAAATAATAGATAATA
>JABUQX010139262.1:0-16887 GCA_015478945.1 Trachelipus rathkii | reverse complement strand
AGCCTTATCTGGGCACCAAGAGTGTGAATAATGAAAACCATACTAATCATACTATTAATAATATAATGTAACTAATGAATATAATTTTAATAACATAAATATAAATAGTGAAGAATAATAAATAATGTATATATATCCAATAATAAATATAAAATAAATAATAATCAACAGATCATCAAACTAACTAATAAAAAGAATAATAATTAATACATTAAATTTAATAATAATTATAATAATATAAAATTATATAATAATAATAATAATAAATTATAATAATAATATAATAGTAATAATAATGATAATAATAATAGATGAATCCACATAAATGTAGCATCATAATAATTAGTGAAGTTGAGATTTTATTCATGTCTTGTAGTGATAACAGTAGTACTAACTCATACTAATATAATAATAAAATGGATGATAATCAATGATAATAATTGAGATAATAATAATATAATAAGTGGCTCGTAAAATAGAATTAATTGAATAATAAAAAATAATAATAGTAATTTAATAATAATAATAATAATAATGTAAAAAGACTTGAAGTTAAAATTAATTTGTTTACCGCGACTCTCTCGCTGCTACAACGCTCGTGCTCATTTTCCTATTATGGACAAACTTCTTTTATCCAATTTATTCTATCTTCTGTTGTCACTCTAATATGTGGCTATTTCTCTGTTGAGACTATTCATCCACATCGTGTGGCATATGACTTCTGCTACAATCTAATTTGTACACCGCACTCTCGAGATATCTTTTTTAATGGACAATACGGTAGCAAGATGAAAGTAATACATCAGAGGAGCATAGAGAATGTCATATATATGCAGTTTACTTATATGGTTACTTATAGTTATATAAATACTCTTTTTTAAAATCTTTGTTTTTGAATTAACAACTTAGCTTTATGTTGTGAATGTCTGGTTTAGCAGCAATACTGTATCTGTTATTAGTATTGATAATTCTAAGACCCTCTTCTATTTATTTTAATACATGATTGTTCTCGTTATATTTATTCCTTTGACTAGTTTTAGTTTTCCTGTCTGAAAAATTCCTAATTGCATTTAGAGTTTAGTCTTATTTTTATTTCTTTCATTATACACTATAAGGGTCGTTTTTAGCTCAATCTTTCATGTTGCTGACTCCATTATGATTTAAACCGCCTGTTAGATCGCTAATATATTTATTTACACTGCTCCTGCTGATAGTGTTCTTTGACTATTCCGTAATATAAGTCTGATGAACTCGTTATTTTATTACTGCTATAATTTCTAAGTGCTATCATAAAGATCATCCTAATTCTCTATATTCCTCTCTAGTATACGAATTCGTGATTAGATTTATGTAATTTCAATCAAACTTTTGTTCTTGTCAAAATCAGGCTAGAGACTTATGAGGGATAAATGCAATATTTAATTATATAATGTAATTTTCGAATTTTCTAGTTTATTATTGAGAGGTAATAAAGAGGATTCTTGGTGGAGTAGTAATATACTTAGGAGGGGCATGTAGTTAAGTGTTGATGTTATAAATAAGGAATTAAATAGATACCCTTGACCTTTAGAAGGTCATTCAAGTATTATATTTGTATATTAGTAGATTATATTACTTGAATGTACATATGCTCTAAATATCTATATTGCTTATAATACCAATAAGTCGTTTACCTTTAAGTTATGCACAACAAGTCTATGATCCTGTAGTAAGGTAAAAGAAACTCTCTGAATAACCCGGAACCCATAGCAATGCATGAATTTATTGATTTAAATTGGGTGAGAGAATAGAAGAAAGGAAACGTGATAGGTCAATCAAGAGTATCGCTCGTTAAGGCTTTGCTAATGTTAATGATACGAAAATACTATGAGAACGAAAACAGGCACCTGTGATATAGAGTCTTATCGGTACAAAACCACCCACTAAAGTGTCAGCAGTATCACCAAAATAACATACATGAAAATAATACTCGGCCTACAAGTGATCAAGTAATATACCCGCACAATTGTACTTCTTCAAGATCCCAGTGGCGGCAGACCAGAAGGCAAGATTGAGGTGAAAAACCAATCCTGGAAAAACCAGCGTATTTTACCTACTCAAGTAAATGAAATATTAAGTCTTAAAAATTGATAGGAAATAAGGTATAATGTCAAGTATAAATCAACTGTCAGGACTATTCAACTACTTAACTTATTCAAATCTTTTTACTTTAGATGGTTCTGATATAGAATTAATTACTTTTTAATATTTAATCTTAGAGAATAAAGAAGTAACCTATTTCTTACTTATTATTCTATAGCTACTAATTACTTTATCCGAGTTACATTTGGGAAATCGTCTCTAACCTACAACAAATTCTCAAAGTCCTCAAGCTCGTTGCTTCGGAATGGTAATATAAACAACAATTCATGAGGGTGACGCGAGAAAAACATAGCCGTTAACTAATTGAGGAAGTCAACACACTATATGGGTCAGATGCAGCCCCGAATAAAACTGACCTCAGAATTTCGAGTGTATCACTTAGTTAAGATAAGCAAAGATAATAAATATCAATTATCTAACTGCTTAACAATTTTAATCCGTATTGATGCTCGGACAAAATACGCAAACTGTATTCATGCAAACCGAAATTGTGAACCTTGAACATTGCACTGTAAAATATAGTACGAAATATTTGCCGTATTAAATTTATCCCTGGTAATAAACAAACAGCTGAGCATAACATCATCCTACTACATAATACAATAATCATTACATAAAAAATAGACAAAACGGCCTCGTTAGAGCGACAGAAATATATAACATAAAGTCATAGATAAAGATCACCATGCCATCCTATTAACTACTGCAAGAGGACACCTTCTTGAGTAATACAATGTACTCACCGTCCCCATACTAAAGCAAGTTGCCAAAGTCCCATATTATTCCTCCATCATCTATGAAGCAGCGGCAGGAGAGAATATTAAAACGACTGCGATGAAACTCTCTCAAGCCTCCGCGGAACGCTGGTCTAATACGTGTACGCCGAAAATGGGAAGCCGAGAGACGCAAGAATTATCATATTCTCTACTGTATATAAATGGGTATCCCCCTGCAAATAGAGTGAGATATATATATAACGCATCGTATGATAAAGTTTTAGTATTTATTTTAATTAATTATATTTTCTAGATATAATTAATTTATTAATTATATATATTATATTATATATATAATTAATTATTAATTATTATATAATTATAAATAATATATATATATTGTTATTATAAAATGATTAACTACCGTTGCTAAAAATTTTTTACTCATGGTGTTGAAAAAGTACGGTGGTTACACTGACTATATACATATATAGTAGGATTATCTAGCTCTGTACCATAATCTATAGTTCAAATATTATTCTTATTAAAACATAGATGTATATATGTTATAAATATTTATATGATGAACCCTATAATTAAAAATTGCCCACATAATAAATATGAATATGTATATAGTGATATACTCTCTATTAGTTTGCAGGTATAACCACTTTGCATTTTCTTTAAATTTTTAAGAATAAACATAAGACCTGTTTTTTTCCAAACCTTGCAAGAAAGATACACTTTAATTCATTCCCTTTCTCATAATTAGTATGTTCGTTTAATATGTATAAATGGATAGGATATGTTAAGCTCAAATATGTTTGTTCATTAGACATCATTAACAGCTCCTGGAAAAAAGACATATACTTCTCTCTATATCCCGCACCCAAGTGTTGATGAGACGATTTCAAATCCCTGGTTAATAATAATATAATTAGTATTAGTTTCCCTTTGTATTTATTCTTCGCATCTCAATACATCTAAATGCAATAATATGGTAAAATAAAATTAAAATATTTAAAAATTAACTTTCATACTCTTCAAAATTTTAAAAAGTTATAATTATATATATTTTCAAGATAAGACAACACTGAAATAAATAAATATTTAATATATATATATTAATTTAAACAAATAAAAACTCAATATGAAAGTCAATCTTTATAAATCTCAATGCAATATAACTTGAATTATTTTATTTATTTAATATGTATATTGTATATTAATTATATCCATCATCTAGAATCTTTATATATTCCTTAACTAATGAAATTATTATATGAATAATAATTAAATAAATAATAAAACTTCAAATATTTGAGTTTTAGAATCAATTTACATTAATAAATGAGACATATAATACAAGTATGACATTAGTGATTCACTACATATTGAAATATTCCTCATAATTGTTTAATAAGTATAATTAATTCTAATTAATCAAAAATCTTACTTTGTTTTCGAAATAAAAATCTAACAGAACTTAGATATGTAAGTAATAAAAAAAGTTAATAGGTTATTATCATCATTAATAATTAAAAACATACAAATAAAACAAATCATCGCAAAAATATTTAATATATATATATAATGATAAATTTAATTTTTATCATACAATCTCATTATCCTCCATGTAGAAAAGATTTTGGAGAATAATATATAAAATTAATTATTTCTCTCTCTTTACCTCCATACTAACCTCTCTATCGCTAAGATTCATTATCGAGCTATATAATATGGTGTTAGACAAGACCTCTGTCACACATACTTTTTATTTCAGGATTATTTCCTTAGGCAATAGGATATATGCATAATGCAAGTATTATGTACTCTCATTCCTAGGTCCACCACCCTATCGTTGCTCAGACTTTAAATGACTATTTAAAAAAAAATGTACAGAAATGGGTGAAATAGTAGATATATAAGAAGATTGAGTCTATATATTAAATATTCGATTAGACAGTGAATGGACAGTGGGCATTGATAGTTGTTCTCTCTTGTTCTTATTTCAAATCTTTGTTATTGTGTGGAGTATAGTTGAATGATAAATTAATCGATTTGTTGTAGAAATGCTTTGTTTTTTTGGGAATTAACAACTTGGGGATGTAGTGTTCTTTTGCCAGCAATTACGTTTATTAGTTTGATAAGACCTCCTTCTTTTTAAACCAGATTTCGTGCGCTCTCCATTGTAGTCCGACCATGAGATTGTAGTAGCACTAGTGCGTAGAAACGTGCGAACGTGGAAGAATGGGCAGTGAGATGGGTTGATTAATGCTATAAACATCTGTCGGCTCAGCACCTCAATTATATGGCATTATGACCCCTTATATGGTTTACCTGCGGTGGTGGCGAATCTCGACAGCACTGAGCCTTCGACGAAGATTGGCTTAGAGAGTATTTTTAAGTATTTAAGGGAGCCGCTTGTGAAAGGCAGGGGTTTGGAAAGTAAAACGCAGATAGGCAGTAAAGTTGAGTGTTGTGTTAAGTGAGTGCCCGGTTAGAATCATCTGTGTGAAACTTTTCTGTGTTACCTAAGGTGTGAGCATGTTTCTGGAAACAATTGTCTTTGAGTTTATAATATTTTAGTGATTCTCTAATATGTTGCCGATAGATACAAGGGAACGGAAGGTGTTGCGAGACGACGGTAATAGTAGTTAAAAGGTGTAGTGTTCATATTTCTAGGCTAACGGTCTTCGCGCAGGTGCGGAATTATTAATGACTCTTAGTGTGGTGGTAACGGGTGATAAAAGGGATTCTCATTGGTTCTCGAGTGTTTGTTGTAAACTTGGTCTTAACAATTTAGAATTGACCTAATATATGTTTTTACCTTGGCCTTATACTGGTATCAAGATAGTGTCCATAGTGGTACTAGTGAAATAAGATGGTATTTGGACTGAATAGACAAATGTGAGAAGAATTTATTAACATATTATGTTAGGAATTTAACGTTAATTGATGGATAGGCATTTTTTTCGAGTATCATTATGAATGTGTTAAAAAATGGTTAAATAAAAGACTACAGACATAAATAGAGAAAAAATGAGGAAGAGCCGTTACGTAGGATTGTTCTTTGAGTCTATGTTATAAGGCGGTCATGAAAACCTCTTTAGTTTGTAAAGTTCCAACTCGGTTATGATATGTTGGTTTGTTCAACGGGAATTATAATTATATATTCGTTATTTCTAGTGTGTTGCAGAGATTGCGATAGTAGTATCTCGTATTGAAGAAAAAGTGCGATTGATCTCAGTAAAGATATAGCTTAGAGATGGAGTTACCAAGCGCCGCTGGAGATGGATAGGCAATTGAATGGCTCTGGACAAGTGTTGTGATTAGGGAGTAAATCTGGTTGTTTATCGCAGGAAAATTATTTAGAGAATGCAAACCACCTCGCATGTGACAGAAAGACTGGACACAAAATCCTTAGTGAAGTGATCACGTGTCTAGTCGGGTTAAAAGTTAGGGTGCCGTCAGAGAGTGGCTACAAGCGTAGAGTGGGATCTTTTCTGACTGTCGACGAGTTACGTCTCACTAAACAGGTGTATATCAAAGCGCGGGAACAGTGGCCGGTTAAGCCCTTGCCTAGGGCTACTTTCTCTCTGCAACTATCGTTTCATATTTCCTCTCTACTCTAACTTTTTAGGTTACTAGTGCTTATTGTCACGCAACTTCTTCACCCTCTTCTTGTTGGATCAAAGAAGAGTGGTAATCTTAGAATATATATATATACGAATATATAATAATTTATATAACAATTACCCAAGTTAAATTTCCGACATAGATTTATATACTATAAATCATACTTAACTATATATATTATGTAATATTTATTATTAGCTGATTTTCTTGATAAAAAGTGATGAATAATAACTAAGAACTAAAATATAATATAATATACATAGTATATAATATTTATATTCTATAGTTAATAAAATTTAATAATGATAGCTATAGCTATACATTTAAGGTAAATATATATTTATATAATATTAGTATAAGATCCATATATTTTTCATTTAGGCATGTAAGTATTAATAAGTGACAGAAATAAAGAAACGGGGCAGATCATATGACGGGTATATATATATATATAAGTGCGATTTTCTGACTGCAGACGAAGCCAAAGGATTACATCCACTCTAGGCGGAGGAACTCACGAGTATATAGAAGAGAACGCGGGATACAGGGCGGTAGACCGTAAATGGCCATGCGTGGCTGATATAGACTTTGCTCTCTCGGACTATAATGATCGCACCCTCTTTCTATGTTTACTAACTTCTGTTCCGGATAAGCATGTCACAACGATCCAATAATTACAACCAAGTAAACCGTCTGAGATGGCGGAAAATATAACACAGTTTGAGAATGTTAATGTCCCGACAATAACCTTTTAATAATAATTTATTTTATATATATATAAAATTATGATAGGATGAATAGAGTATATTTATAAATATTAAATAAGAAATTGTCATAATTATAACAAACTTAATTAAACAGGTTTGATTATACATACTGATGACTTTAAACATAAGTTTAGTTAATCATATATATAAAAATAAACCCAAAAATAAAAAGTAATTATATATATACTTACAATATAATGTTGTACCTGAATTAAAAAAACTATTATAGCTATCTAATAGCTTAACCCTATATAACCAAATTAAACCTGACGATATATTAAATAAATATTAATAACCATGACTTAGCGCAATATGCTCAATAAAAAGTCTGGGTAGGAGCTTACTTTTCGTGAGGCAATTCACCCTAATATAAGATGATGGTAATTTAAAGATCCATATTTTGAAATGATGGGTATTTATTCAACATAAGTGAAAAAGTTTTCAATGAAAGGATTTTTTATTGAATCGGTAAGTTTAAAGTATTCATGAAAGTTTTTTTTACAAAAGTCTCTTTTGATGAGATACTCTTTCTTCGTAGTCGAATTAGTAGTCACGGACGTTCCACGCGTCTACCTCCCTTGCCGACTTCTTTTTGGAAAACTTGCGTTAGAGATTCGAAATCGCGGCCTTTCCTTAAATTTACCTCCCTTGCGGAAAGTTGCGTTTGAAGTTGGAGGAGTTCTGACTGAGAGAATATTATTTGAGTGAGATCTATGCTTCCTCAGCTATATCAAAATTGCCAACTCTCAGATAGTTAATTCTTCCAAAATATATATTATTGTTATTCATGTAATTTATCCGAATCTATATTTGAGTTGTTGGTTAACACATACATTATACAGATTACTTACTTGTCCTAAAATTGCCTTCGTTCGATGTATTTGTAATGTATTCTGAAAAAGTGAAACAATTACCATTAAATTAAAATTTAATTTAGATAAATTAAGTAATTTAATGAATATATGTACTACATTCCATTATTCTTTCTCCCACGCTAAACACAGTGTTAATGTATGAGATGGTATGTTAATAATAATATTACCTATCTATTGAATTTTATAAATTTTTCATTTATTTCAAATGTTATATATATTTATATACATTATTTGGTGGGAATTTTATTAATCTCAAATGACGATTCACAAATTAATACATATAATAACAATATTATGTGATATTGTGTAATTATAAATTATAAGATAAATAATAATTTATTCATACATATAAATTACTTTCAAAATGAAATGAAGAATCTTCATAATATTATACCTTATTATTGTACGAAGAACATTTAAATGTATTACTATATCAATACATGAATGCAAATTATGCTAATATATTCAATAACATAATTAATAAATCAAAGAATTTATTATGTAAGGCTTTAAAATTTGTAAATAATTTATTGGTTATCATTCGTAAATTTATTATATACATACTTACAATTATGTGCGATAATATATATTTTATTATTCTATTATTATTTCTATCCTAAATGACCAATATTTTACAAATATTTAAATTTTAGATTATTATATATATTACAAAAAATAAAATTAATATGTAACTACTTTTATATCTGAAAACATGCAATTTTTGAGTTATATATACGCTCTTTAAGCATGATAATACAAATCACTTTTCCATACCATCTTCCTACCGTTCCATCATCTATAGTAATACAGTTTTAGACTGAACTAATTTTCTATTAATAAAATTAATTACTTAATTATCAATGATATAATAATATCTTGAAATATATAATAAAATAAACTAAATTGATGAGAGATAATAATAATAGATGAATGGAGATGAATGAGGATAATAACGAGTTCTGATGAGGAAGATTTCGGGAGAAAGATACGAGGAATGCTGCATTTAAGCTTTCAGTGCTATTTTGCCTAATAATAATAAAAATAAATAAAAATTAAAAGGTAAGTAATTGTGTGTTTCAATTAATGATAATAATAATAATAATAATATTAATAATGAATATAATAATAATAATAATATATAATAATAATTCAATAATAGATAATAATAATAATAATAATAATAATAATAATAATAATCATAATAATAAATAATAATAATAATAATGATATTTTTTTAATAATCAATTAATAATATCATAATAATAATAATAATAATGAATAATAATAATAAAATATAATTAATAATAATAATAATAATAATAATTAAAATCAATAATTATAAAATAAATAATATAATAATAACCTAAAATATTTGTGTACTGAATGTAAAATTAATCTTTACCCACCACTCGTGCTACAACGCTAATATAAAACTTCTTACATATAATTCTTCTGTGAAAGTTTGCATGTCTGATATTATTTCTTCTTTCTATTTTTTCTTCCTCTCTCCCTGTTGCTCTTAATTTTTAATTCAAATCGCCGCCTCGACACACCCACTCTCCCACCCCCTCTTCACCTACACTACACGCGCGTTCCGCTCCCATTCTCTCCCACCCGCTCCAACCCATCGCACCGCTGCGCACTCAGACTCCTCCCATCGCCCTCCCCCTTCTCACCCTCCTATCGCCTTCCACTCAGCTTACCTCACATCCACCTTCGCCTTCCACACGTCCTCTCTCGTTCTCTCTGCACCCACCTCCACACACCCTCCTCGTCTTCCTGCTCGATTCTGGTTTGTCAAGCAAAATACATTCTGTTATAAGAACACTTGAAATTTAAGACACCTCTTCTTTTATTTAACACAATGATTTTCATACGTATCAATATTATATCCTTTGACAGTATATATTTAGTATTACCCTGTCGAAAACTTCCAGTAATAGCATTTAGAAGATTCTATATTTAAAAAATCTCCTTTCTCGTAACATCTAAGGTCGTTTCATGCAATCTTCATGTTGTGGACCCCATCTTAGGCTTTACAACCCGCCTGTGATCCCGCAAATTTATTCTTTACCCTCTTTGCTGTAACTGTTACTTTGTCTTTATTCTTCGTAATAGTTCTGAATCACTGTTCTCTCTTTTAGTCATGCTCCTATTGCAGGCAGTATCACCGTTCACTCCAGTCCTATTCGCTTACTTCTTATAAGCTTCATAGAAATGCGCGAATTATCTTCTCTTTAATCTCTCTTTTCATTTCGGTTTCTTATTTGTCTCCGTAGAATCATCTATTCCTGGTACTATTTCTTTAGATAAGTCTTGAATCTGGGACCCCTGTTATGCTTATCCTACCCTTGCATTCTATGTTCACCTTCTTGATCCCCGATTTGCGACCAATTATAAGGAGCTCTGTTAGCGCTCCCTATAACTCTATTTTCATATTTTTATTTGTATATATATAACTTGCTTTAATTTTTTTTTTTTCTAATGGCTTTATTTTCGATCATTTTTTTTTTCTTTAATTATTTTGTGTGTAGCAAGTTTGAATAATTTAGTAGACCCTGTACACCCTTGTTTTAGGGCTGTTCCGTTGACTTTAGATATTTCTTTATTGAGTAAGCTCATTCTCCTTCCTTCTTTCTCTTAGTCTTCCCTACATTTTACCACCATGATGTAATAGACAAAAAATTCATTTTATTTTTTTTTGGCTTTTCCTGTTAAATTTCCTCGGTGGCGGCTACTAAGCTTTTTCTGTCCTGTACCTACGAATTATCCTCCATTACTTTTCTGCGTTCCTGCCCATCATAATTATTTAACGTTATACTAATATCTCCTGTACACAGAAAAATATGATCGAACCGTAGAAAACTAACCCCGCGAACAAATCATTCATCTATCCTGCGTCGGAAAAGTAGGATGACACACATAGAGGTCTAGCTTCTCATGACGAATCTTTCACGAATATGCCCTCCTAGCTACCCCCACCCCCAAGCAGTCTTCTTTTCCAAAATAACTTAGAAAATTTCGAATTACAATTACAATAAATTGCTTTCCTCATAATTTCATTTACTGATTTGCAGAAGCAAAAGTTTGATGAAATTACAAATCTAAAAAACAGAATTCGTATACTAGAGAGCGATAGGAATGAGATGATCCCTTCTGGCACTGAATTAGCAGAAATAAAAGAAACGGTTCAGAGGACTATACGGAATAGCAAGGATACTACACTATTTACAGCATAGAGAAGCAGGGTTAAACAATATGTATATTGCGGTGAGATCAAGGTAGCGGGTTAACTATATGAGGGTCATACATAACATGAAGATTATGTGCATAAATGAACCTTAAGTGTAATATTAAGAAGATAAAATATTTAAAAAATAAAGATGAACTAAACTTCTTAAATAGCAATACGGTTTATCGATCAGGGAAATAATTAAAATACATCAAGGTAACAAATTATACCGGAGATAACTAATCAATTATTAAAATAAAAGAAAGTAAGTCTTTTAAAAGACAGTTTGCATTTAGTAAGGAAGTGATTGAATCCTACAGCTCGTACATTAAAACATAAGTGAGTTGTTTAATTCCAAAAAAACTAAACATGACTTATAAATAAGAGTATTTAATAATAATATTAATTATATAAATCTGCTTAGTATATATATATATAAGAAACATATGATAAATCTTTTGCAACTCATGTTACTTTTAAATACTATTGTATATACCTATTTATTTAAAAATCATATTTCAAACAATTTCTGGCAATTAAAAGTTAAGAGTCAGCGAGGAACTGTATATATATATATACTATATATAATAATGGAATATCTCTCACCAATTACAAACTTTAGCACCCTATTCGGAGAAATGTTAAGAGTTTCATTATATAGCGTTGTAGCCCAGGCGATTCTTTTAAAGGATAAGTGCCATAATTTAATTTATTTAACTATATTCTCATAGTTTATTATTTTATTATTATATTATATATATATTTTAATATTATTATATATTAATTAAATTATTTATATTAATATAATTAATTAATTATTATAAATTTATTTATTATTATATATTATAATTATTTATTATATATTTATATTTATATATTATATATTATAATTTATTAATATATTATATTATATATTATTTATATTAATATTATATATATATATTATTCATTAATTATTTAATTACTGATGATTCTTTTGATGTTATTTTATTCATTATTATTTATATTTATTATATATATAAATATTAATTATTTATTTAATTATTATCCAATAATTATATTTTAAATTAATATTATTTATATATTAATGTTTAATATATTATAAAAACTCAAAATAATTATATAATAAGTTTAATTTCGCGGTTTAATTTAAATGCTTATTTAATTATTTATTATTAATTACTATACGAATTAGTTTAAAAACAAATTATTAGTATTTTATTAATATTCTTCCATAATTATTGCCTCTTTCATTATATTCTTACATTTTCTAAGTAACATTTATTCGCTTTATCAATTATATTAGATCAGACTTAGTCCCTTTCCCCTCACTTCCCTCCACCGTT
Organism: Trachelipus rathkii; assembly: GCA_015478945.1. Taxonomy (NCBI): domain Eukaryota; kingdom Metazoa; phylum Arthropoda; class Malacostraca; order Isopoda; family Trachelipodidae; genus Trachelipus; species Trachelipus rathkii. The sequence continues at coordinate 4,170 of JABUQX010139262.1, read as the reverse complement.
GTGTTACATTTGGTTCGTGCAAAAGAAATACCCGTTGAATTTATGATAAAATATACCATATTACATTAATACATAGCGATACTAAAGTATAGTAGAGATAATAATTAATTATATATTGTTAGCACTTAATTCTTTTCTAATACTTTTTCAAAAGAAAAAGATAATTGACTAATTAAAATAAATTAATTAACATATTAAAATTATACATATCTAATTATAAAAGACTCACACTACAGATTGATAATAAAGTCTTTTTATGAGATTAAAAATAAGAAGAGTTCTATAAAAATATGTATAAAAATTAGATCAAGTATTTCCAATAATAATATCAAAATATAGTATAATACTCATAAATAAGCTAATAACTTATAAACTAATAACTAATATAATCAAAATAAATTAAATTAAATAAGTAATGAAAAAAAAGTTATAACATTATATAATTAAATTAGAATTCATCATTAATAAGTTAATCATTAATAAATAAAATAGATTAAAATTAATAAATTATTCCCAATAATAATAATATATATTTACATTTAAATTAAATTAATAATAGATAATAGATTAAGATCCAATAATTAAATTATAAACTATAATAATATAGATATTTAGAATAATGACTGTATTTGATCTAAAAAAAATAATTTTATTGTTTTAACCATTAAACACCGAAATAATGGCCTTTTCTTAGAACTTACCACCTTACTCTAAGCACCTATAACTATAAGTGAACTTCTTTTTATCACTTTATATTCTTTATCCTTGTTGTGATCATAAAAGTTTGCCTAACTAGTTAGGAAAAGACATCTATTCATCTATCTCCTCCTTCGTCAATGACTACTTTAATCAGTCTCCTTTTATGAACTATTACCAAATGAAATTGGTCATAAAATATACAATTAATTAATTTTAAAATTAAAAAGTGTTCGTTTTAATATTGAATATTTTATATTTTCAACAGCCACTATTAATATTTCATTTTGCTTAGCATGATACTAAATTGTTTCCAATAAATTATTATTAAATGTATTATGAATAGCTAAGTACTCCTGATTTTAATATAAATTCATTTTTTGTATATTTGTGTAATTTTAACAAATGTGTTGTATGTTGAAGATTATAGTCTAGGCGATTTTATTAACAGTCATGTCTGCACTTCTAGTTATTATAGTATCCGAAACTTGTTAAGACCCTTCTATCTATTTATTTGATAATATTGAATATATGTCTCGCGTATCAATGTTCATTCTCATGAATCTAGACGTTTTATCCCGCATGAGTTGGACTAGACTGATTCCAGCGCTAATTCTGGATTGGCCTCTAGATGTTATCATGTATCGATCTATATTAATTTATCTATCATGCTAATATATTATTTATAAAAGTGAAATGTATTTATCTTCATGTTGTGACCCATTAGTTAAACCGCCTGTGATCCCGCAAATATTTTTTACCTGCTCCTGCTGAAGTTTTTTCTGACCATTGTCCCGAATAGTCTGAACTGTTAACAATCAATGACCAGCTTTTTCATTATATTTACTTACTGCCTCTAGGATTGCCTGCCGTCCTCTAGTTAGCTCCAGGAAGGGATTCATTGTTTATCATAATTCCATTAGTTAATTCTAGACCATACTAAGAGGTTTCATCGAAATAATTTATTTAATTCTATAACATATAAGCAATTTCGATTATAAGATTTCAACATACCAAATATTCTTTATAGCTCCTATTCTCGCTGCGTCATATCTCTCCTGCTTCTCATAATATGAGGAAAGCAAATTTATGTAATTCCCGATAATTTGTCGTAAGTTGTATTGTAGAGGAAAAGAGTAGAGGTTAAAATTTGCGTTTGATTAAATGTGGGAGATGTTTTTTTGCTAGTTAAGAGGAGTGTGATTTGTTCCGTGTGGAAAAGATTCGTTCATTTGAGAAGCTAGAACCTCTATGTGTCAGTTTCATCTATATTTTGACCACCATATATTCAATACCTTTGTTATTTAGAGATCTTCGTCCGTGTGCATCTGTACCAGGTCCACTGTGCTTCATATTTACTGTTGTACTAATTATCCATATTTATTCTGGGTTATGCATCACATTAGATTAGTTTATCAGATCTATACTTAGATATCTGTAACTAGAATCATAGACAAACTCGCAAAGTAAACGGATCACACATTATAATCATAAAGATATATCTGGTGGGGTAAAATAATGACTAATATGACTTATAACATGTAGTTCTAGTGGCATTACTCATTGACGACATACTTTCAACGGAAGATTGCCTCTATCTACCCCCAAAGCCCCCAAGCAGGTCCTTCCTTATCCAAAATCAACTTAGAAATTTCTAATTACAATTTACAATAAGATGCTCTCTCCTCATAATGTTATTCTACTTTTACTGATTTGCTAATAAGCTCAATCAGACATATTTGATTGAATATTACAAATATTCTAAGAATAAAACAGAATTCGTATGCGCATATGTTATATACTTATATGAATCGATTATAACAGAGGAATTAGAGATCCTTCTGGCACTGGGATAATTTATAGAAATAAGGAACAACATAAACAGGTTCAGGACATAATTATATGGGTGCTAAATTAGCAAGAAACACTTCAGGCCCAGGAGAATGGTACCGGATATATAAAAAAATAATAATTATATTACCCTGTATGATTCATAGATCATCGGTAACTTAATGCCACAAACATTGAAAGGATGTCGATCTCATGAATATATCGGAGCACCTTGCCGTTTCAAAATCTAGCACGAATTAATTAAGGTGTAGTTATAGGAAAATTATTACATAATAGTAAAGAACTATACTAAATTCCCAATACTCATGAGATTCTAGTCTTCCTAGTGATGTCAATAAGGAAACCTAAACATAGACTGACCATTAATATAGATAAAAGGATTTAAAGCGGAAAGAACTGTTTCCTTTGTATTCGCAGTAGAATAATTAAAGTATAGTAATTAAACAATTATGATAGGTAAGAAGATTTTAAAAAGAGAGGGTCCTATTATCTTGTTTAATATAGCCATATATCTTATAAATTCATATTAATATGCAAACGGTTATTACAGTTAGGATGGACACTCGAACACGAAATAATGAAGCACAGAAATTTCATACATTTTTGCAATTGCGACATTCCACTTAATTAAACATACCAGGCTATCCCAAAAAAAAACAAAGGACTATTAAAATATTAGGTAGTTATGGTATGTGTTTATTAGAGTCCATAAATGGAAACCATATAATTAGGCGTGTTGCCACAAAGTCTATGTTATTTACTAATCCTTCATAGTGGAAACTTTCAATTATTGTATTGATATTTAAGTTCACTTTTACCATGTTTGATTTTTGTCTTTATAAGAATTAATCCCAAAGGCTGACCACGAAGGGAATCGACATATTTGCGGACACAATTTGTTGTTTAAAAAATTCGCTTACATCACACAATATTTCTTAGCAACATGAATAGAAAGAGTCCAGTGTGAGCTTAGGCTGTATGCGCTGACTATGAAAGATGCAAATATTAGTCTCGGACATTCACACTGAAATCATAAATCTTTTGGGCACAGATAATGAATATATTCCTATGTTTAGTAAAGGTAAGTTAATCATATTTTTAGCTACTAGCGTTGTAGCAGCTCTGAAGACATGTAGAGATATGAACAACTATATATATAATATTTTATTACATTACTTGTGTGTGTTAGAATATTATATTTTTTTTATTATTATATCTTATATAAATTATTTAAAATTTTAATTTTTATTTATGTTATTTATAATTAATAATGAATTTTAAATTAATTATTTTTTAAGATAGTATTACTATTCTTATAAAACTACTATTATTATAAGTAATTCTTTATTTAAATATTATTTTTTATTAAATTATATATATTATTAATATATATATATTTTATATAATTATTATTATAATAATATAATATATATATATTATTATTATACATTATTAATTAATATTATATATTTATTATATAATTATTATATATTATATTATTTATATTTTATTAAATAATTATATTAGTATATTTTCTAATTTTTTAATTATATTAAATAAGTCTTTATATATTATTTAATTATTATATTATATTATATAGTAATTATTAATTATATTAAACTT
>JABUQX010139260.1:12500-15000 GCA_015478945.1 Trachelipus rathkii | reverse complement strand
CTTTCGTCTATGATTTTCTTGTATTCTTTTGCCATTGCTTGTTATCTTCACTAGTTTATATGTTTCTTCTTCTTCTTCTTCTCTGTTTTAAATTTGACTTTTAATATTTTTGTCTTTTCCTTTTGCGTTTTTTCTTCCAACCTTTGGCCTTGTTAAACTCTAATGTTGTTCGCTTCATGTAGTCCGTTTTCTTTTTAATTAGTGGTTGTTGTTGGCTTGCCTCTTTCATGTTGATACACCCACTGGAGGAATTTGTTCTCTGCGCTTTCCAGATATTGGCCCAACCCTATTATTTCTCTTTTGTGTATGTAGTCTATCTCCACCAGAACCATGAATCCTTCTCTACGTTTCGTGTATATTCTGGACAAAATATGTCCCCTATATATCATTTTGTGGGCATTTATCAATCTTGTTAAGGTCTTCCTGGAACCAGTCTATCACTCCGCAATTGTACAGGATGACAGGTACAGCTAGTGTCTTAATGGCCTCTATTTTGTTTTTAGCACTTAACTCCGATTTTAATATTGCTTTGGTTCTTTTTAAATATTCTCTCTCCAGCTTCTCTTTCATCAACTTATGTTCTACCTTCTCCGATTCCTCCACTCCCAGATATTTATAAGTATTTTCTTGCTCCAGTTGCCTTATGATGGTATCATCAATCATGATGTTTTCATTCTCCATTCTTCTCCCTTTCCTGAGTGTAAGGAAAGCACACTTATCCAGACCAAACTCCATACATATATCTTCGGAGAACTTCTTCACTACCTCCACCTGCTTAATTGTCTCTTGTCTGTTTGGGGCATATAATTTTAAGTCATCCATATAAAACAGGTGTGAAATTAATTTGCTTGATTTTTCGTTACGTGGGTTTATTCTATATCCGTTTTGTAATTTGTTTATTAAATTGCTCAAAGGGTTAATGGCCAAAATGAAGAGCAGTGGAGATAAAAAGGTATATTCCACTGGGATTTTATGTTGATTTTTTCCACCTCAATCAGTCCCTTCTCATACTTTAGTTTTAAATTGACCCTCCATTGCCTCATTCCTTCTTTTACAAAATCTACTATTTTTTTATTTATTTTGTATATTTTTAATACTTCTAGTATCCAGCTATGGGGAACACTGTCATATGCCTTCTTATAATCTATCCAGGTCATGCTAAGATGTTTCTGGTTCTTCCAATTATTTTCAGGAATCATTTTGTTGATTAATAATTGATCTTTTGTGCCCATACTATTTCTGATGCTTCATTTCTGTTATGTTGTCTTTCGTTTTCATAGATGTTTTTCCAAACTCTTTCAATCTCCTCTTTTCTTGGAGGTTCAGTGACTTTAATTTCATCGTTTCTCAGTTTTCTGTACACTCTTCCAGGATCTTGTTTAAACATTCGATTTTGTTCTTATACTTAAAAAATTTCTTTTTTTAAATTTCAAAAAAAATTTTTTGAAAATTTATTCCAAGAACAAAGGCAAAACTACTGCATATACAAAAAATAATCTAAATAAAAAATGCGTATCACTCCTATTACATAAGCCCTGAAAAAAAAATTTCTCGCAATATTTCATTTTCAAACCAAAAAGAGTAGGCTTTGAATTTTGATCTGGGGTAAAAAATCAAAAAAAAAAAAAAAAAAAAAAAGAAAGGTTCATTTTGTAGGTAATGAACCCATAATGGTACAAATACTGCTCTCCTTCAAACCTAACTATACCCTCCACACACAGTTTCATGCATAACTTCCAAATCTAGTCAACCACAATATCGCCTCTAGTAGTGATCATCTCAACGATAATTCCATCAGTTCCTGTAGCCTTTTCCTTGTAAAGAAGGCATTGGAACCTTAACCTGTGAATGAACACCTTTTCCTCTGGCACAAAATTTCTGGCATACCCCAAACAGATATAATATCTTTCAACATATCATGGACACCTTTTCGAACTGCATCATTTGAAAAAAGAATGTGCTAATTATTGTTCACATGTTTATCTCCATATGTGATGCGGACCACATCTTTTGCTGCAGGTTTCAAAAAATAATCTCCAATTGGGTGCGGTTTCTTCTGGTAATAAGCATGAATAGCTTTTTGCACGGATAAACAGCTTTATTTCCAGCGTCGAGCTGTTGTCGCTTTAGCTGCTTTTCCTCTATCTCAAAGAAACTACGCTCTTTAGTAATTAAAGGACTTGATGAGTATTTTACCACAGATGCACATTGTGATTTTACTGTTGAACGATCTGTTACAAATGTGAAACCGAAATTTAGGAAAATGTCTTTGTACTGATGTAACATATGTATTGTGGGTTAAGAAAATCACAAAATCGCTACTAGTTATATAATATACTAATAAAAGTTAAACACTGAAGAAATATAATATCAAAAAACACTGACGGAAAAAAAACACACCAAAAATATAAAAAACAATGACGAAAATATATTAAAATCACTGAATGGATATCATATTAAAAATCACAACAAACCTATAGCAGTAATTTAAGAGACTACT
>JABUQX010139260.1:0-7500 GCA_015478945.1 Trachelipus rathkii | reverse complement strand
AACTGGATTAGCTTTAAAATTTTAAATTACAGTACTTAGGCCATTCACTCAAATATGAAAAAAAAAATTATTTCCAAATTTATAAAGGTTTATACATTTTTTATTTTTTTCATTTAAAAAAACTTTTTTTGTTCAATTTAAGATATGCATGTACAGTACTGTACATTAACGTAATAAATATTCTACTAATTAACTAGTCAATTAAATGTTTATACACTGTACTGTAAATAACATTATATCTGCAAATTTATTCAATTATTATTAAGGATAAATAAAATACAGTTGCTATTTTCTTCACCTTATACATAGGTAAATATTTTAAGATCAATGATTTTTCAGGGGGTTAAAGTTATACGAGATGTCGCCTATAACGCGGGAGGTTAGTAACCTAACCCCCTCGTTCTACGAGGGACACCTGTATATAAATTTATATATATTAACTTTTACTTAAATTGGTTTCGATTTCCAATGGTTTGTATGAAATCCTTGTATATATTTTTTTTACCTTTATGTTCTTCCTTCACTTAGGTTAGGATGTTACGTTAGGTTAGGTTAGGCTAGGTTAGTTAGGTTAGGTTAGGTTTAGTTATGCTTAGTTACGTTCCGTTAGGTTTGGTCAAGTCAGATTACATTTTTCTTTCTTATTTTTACGTACCTTTGACCAGGTTTCTTCTATTGTGTTTGTATGTGCACCAATATTGTAAAATAGCTAATAAATCATGATCATTACCACATATCTCATAAATACAGCCTAGGAACATTTTTTTCTAATATTTCAAACTAGGACAATACATTCTATTGTAATAACTATTACTAGGCCTCACAAAAAAAACTGCCTATGTTGAATGACAGCTGTACAAGCCTTTCCAGAAGTAAAGTAAAAACACAAATTTAGATATTTTTTTTTTTTTTTTTATGTTTTTAATTCAATACATATTGTCAAAGTTTTCTTTAAATAAACTTCTTTGAAAAGTGTCCCTAATATTTCACCTCTATTATACTTACATATATATATATATATATATATATATATATATATATATATATATATATATATATATATATATATATATATATACTTAATAAATAAATAAATATATATATATATATATATATATAGTATATATATATATATATATATATATATATATATATAATATATTTATTTAAAAACAAAAATATAATATATATATATATGTATATAACCTTATATATATATATATATATATATATATATACATATATATATATATATATATATATATATATATATATATATATATAACATATATATATATATACCTTATATATATATATACATATATATATATATATATATAATATTACGTTTGACAAAGCAAAAGCATTAGATTTGTATGCAAGGTAAAGACTCCACGATGCTACTTGTTCGCACACTTAGGGGGAAGCCTGTTTAACTTTTTATTTTAATTAAAAAAAAATAAAGTTTAAATCCTCGTACTTCCTACGAGTAATAAACAAAAAATTGTGTTCTCTTCAAAATATAAGATTTTAGGTTTTCAATTTTCTACAGACTTTGTCAAATTACAGTATCAATACTCCTGCAATAAAATATAAAATCTACAAAAATAATAAATTGAAAATCTTATACTTTTAAGCGAACACAATTTTTCGTCTATTACTTGTAGTAACTACAAAGGTTTAAAGTTTAATTTTCTTTAAATTGAAATCAAAAGTATATAATTTAATACATTATTTCTGAGAAGCTATGGGGACTCATCTCGGAAGGCCCGGGGACCCATATATTAAGATCCTCTGGTGAAGATCTTACTTTCTTGATCCGTCTTTCGAAGATGAATAGTAAATAAATAGTAAATAGTGAACGAGAGTAATACCTCTTATAATTTCTTCATCATTTTAATCAAAGATGTTTTCACCACCACCATTGGGCATAAGAAGTACTAGAATGATTTGAAAATCTTTTAAATTCATAACCTTCTAACCTTATTAAATCAAATCGAGAATTTGGCTTCCGTAAGAAAGACTCAATTTGGAATCTTCTTCTTCTTCCTCTGCCTCTGGCCCCATTTTTTCATCATTGGCTGAATGAGCAACAGGGAGAGGATGTCGAGGTGGACAAGACATAGGCGAAACAATTTACCAAGATAGGAAGCAAGTTCAGAAGCACAAATTTTAGGAATGACAGAATATATATATATTTATATATATATATAATATATACCTATAATATATATATATATATATATATATATACCCTAATATATATATATATGTATATATATATATATATAATAACCTTATTTATATATATAAAAAAAAAAATATAATATTATATATATATATATCTTGCTGTATATGCTAACATATATATATATATGTATATCATCACTCTACCTCGCCTATATACCCATATAACTATATGGTATATAACTGCTATGCTGCTATAAATATATATATAATATATAATATATATATATATATATAACTCTAATATTTTCGTTAATATATATATATATACATATACATATATATATATAATATATATATATATATGTATGTATATGTATATATATATATATATATATATATATATATATATATATACATATATATATGTATATATATATAATATATAAATATACATATATAATATATATATGTATATATATGATATTATTATTATTGTTAATACGTTCACTTTTGATAAAAGCGGGCGGGAGGATGGTGTGGTGCGACCTCCGTTCACACCCTCTCATAAATGCCCAAGCCCTCACCACCTCCTCCACCCCGCTCCTTCTCGCCAACACCCTACCCTCTTCCTCCCCCATCCCACCTCAGCATCTCCCTTTATTCCATCCATCCACCTCCTTCACGTGTACACGCCTTTATGTCGCTTCCTATCCTCACTCCAAACTCTTAACAACTCTCTGTTCCCATTTCTCACTGATGCCCATACTCTTAACATTCCTTGTCTTCCCACCAGACCATTCCTCCAATGTATCTCTGCACCTCATTCCTAATCCTCTCCCATTCTCTTCTGACCCCACACAGCTTCCCAGCTCTCTTGTCTAAATGCTGGCCTTTCTGGGACTGGCATTCAACCCCACCCCCGTTTCACCGTAGCTGCGCTGATTTTGATTTTCTCAAACATACTTATCTTGACTTTCTGTGATAAATCCCCCCCTTTCCATATTTCTCTCAGACCACTCAAAGCTCTCATTCCTTCACCTATTCTATGCTCTATCTCCTCCTTCCCCCCCCTTACCCAACTCCATCCCTAAATATCTAAAAATCTTTACTTCTTCCAATACTACCCCCCTACTCTAACCTCTAACCCCTCCCCCTCCTCACTTTCCTCCTCCTCAAACACTAACCTTTACTCTTGCCTGGATTTATTTTAAGCCCCTTTTGTCCACACATTCTCTCAAACTCCCTCACCAAATACCTCAGCCCTTCCGCGCTCTTCGCCACTAGGGCAGTATCATCCGCAAACAGTATCATGTTCCCTTCCCTTCTATCATTCCCATTCATCAATTCATCCTCCCCTCCTCACCATTCCTCTGCAAACACTCTCCATAAACAGATTGAATAGCCACGGCGACACCCCTGCCTCAATCCACACACCATCCCAAACATCTCACTCTCCCCTCTAACACTCTCGCACATTTCTGCTATTCCTAGCAAAAACTCTTGCACTTTTCTTACCCCACCCATTTTCCTCAACACCCTCCATAATTCACCCCTATTCACTCTATCATATGCATCCAAAAAACACCCATACACTTTTCCTTTCCTCTCTATACTTTTCTCCACAAGCATCTTTAATGTAAACACTTGATCCACACACCCTCTCTCCCTAAAACCTCCTTGTTCTTCCCCCATTCTTCCCGTTAAACCTCTTACTCTCTCAATCAGGTATTCTTTCCATTTTTCCCTACCAAAGACACATATACCCCTCTATATTTCACATTCCATCATCCCCTTTCCCTTATACAGAGGAACCAAGCAACCATCTCTTAATCACCCAGCCCACAGTACCTCACCACTCCTCCATAACATGGTATACAATACTATACAGTCCTCCACCCTCTACCTCTCCCTTCTGCAACATTTCCATTCTCACCCCATCCCTTCCCTTTTTTTCCTTTATTCACAGCCCAAATAATTTCCTCCATTTGTATTTCATCCTCCCCCTCCTCCCACTTCATTTCCATCCTCACCTCTTCTTCCTCTACCACCGCCCAGACCAGTGGTCACTGGTACTCCCCCCACCTTCCTGCCTAATACTCTTCAATTCCCCATCTCACTTTCACTTAATCTCTCCCCAGCCTCTCTATTCTTCTTTTTTTTGTATTAACTTCTTTCCAAAACATCTTACTCCCCGATTCAAATTTTCCGTCACTCTTCTACACCATTCCCCTTTTGCTCTTCACCACCGCCCTCTTTGCTTCCACTCTAATCCTTCTATATTCCTCCCAGCTTTCCCTTCTTCCAACCATTTCACATAAGCCTCCTTTTTCTTTTTCACCACCTCACTCTACCTCACACTTCACGCCATTCTAATACCATCTGGCACCCACCCTTTTTCACTCCTACACTTGCCCTTCCCTGGCCTCTTTGCTTCTGCTGCCTCTCTAAATCTCTTCCACTCCCCTTCCACCTCCCCAATTCCCGTCCCCCTCCATACCTCTCCTAAACTCCCTCTTACACACTATCTCCTCCAATTTTCCACCTTATCCTTCACTCTACTCTTTTCTCCCCCTCTCTAACCATCTGCCTCCTCCCCACACCCTTGTATCTGGCAGCACCAAATGGTGATCCGATGGCCCCCGCCCACTCTAAATACATTTACATCCTAAACAATAATCTATCTCTATCTCCTTCCACTTACACACACACATAGTAACTCCCCCATCTCACTCTTCCATGTATACTTATGATTCTCACTTTTTTTAAACCACGTATTCCCTACTATCATTCTTCTTTCGACACACAACTCTAACAGACTTTCTCCATTAGCATTCCTCTCCCCTACCCCAAAAGGTCCTATTATTCTTCCCACCACCCTTCCCTCCTGCATTCAAATCTCAATAAACAAATTTTATCATTTACCCCGAAGCTTTCCCAACACTCATTCAGCTCCCAAAATCTTTCTCTCTCCTCCTCCCTCGCTCCATTCACTGGTGCGTACGCACATACAAAAACCCACATTTCCCCCCCGAATTTCACTTTTACCCACATAATCCTAGAACTCACCTGGTTACACAATCTCACCTTATCCCACATCTCTTTCCTCATAACTATTCCCACCCCTTCCCTCGCCCTCACTCTCTCGTTCACCCCCGAAATCATACCCTTGTATTCTCCAAAATTCATCTCCCTCTTTCCTTTCAACTTAGTTTCTGTTATCCCTAGCACATCCAACCTTCCCTACTTACTCCCTCTTCAAATCCTCGTTTACCCCTCTCACATTCATACACCCCACCCTGATTACCACTCTCCTCCCCATCTTTCCCTATTTCTAAAAATAACTCAATCAGGCTGTACGCTTTATGGGAACCCCCACCCTTGGTAATTCCCAACACCAAGGGCTACCACCCCGCTCACCAACCCACAATATCAACAACAAAATACGTTAAAATAATATAAGACACAATAAAAGGTTAATTACTTAAAAACTCCTTAAAATCACTTCCAATAAAAGAAAAAGGTTAAAATGACAATATACAGTAAAAATATAAAAGGTTATAACCTACACTATCAATTTATATTTCTTCCCACCCCCCTTCCCCCTCCTCCTCCCCCCTACTCCCTCCCTTTTCTTTCCTCTTTAAAATATGCACACGTTAAAAATTTAAGGACACTTTATTCAATCTTTAAAATTCTTTAAAATCTCTTATATTTACAAATATATATAAAATTGCTTATACTTATTTAAAAATTCTTTAAAATCTCTTATATTTACAAATATATATAAAAACGCTTACATTTACAAATATACACTTATATATATATATTTATTAATTATTCCTTTAGTGTATGAAGTTATCTGCAACTTATTACTAAAATTCACGTAGACTATTCTACAAGAGTTACATATATATACATACATACATATATATATATATATACATATATATATATATATATATATATATATATATATATATATATATATATATATATATATATATATATATATATATATATATATATATATATATATATATAAATAATATATATATATATATATATATATATATATATATACAGATATATACAAAAGACAAAAAGGACACCAGACTTCAATTGTTTGTTGATATAAATATACTTTTTCTATATCATGATATACTTCTAAATAAGACGAACTGTAATTTTGAGCATTTATGTGCTGAATAGCGACTGTAAATTTTTTTCAAGTCCAACTCTTCCAGTCTTCCTTTCTATCTATCCATCTCTTCTATCCATCTTAAAAATGGATGAATGGACACTTTTTCTATATCAGGATATACTTCTAAATAAGACGGACTGTAATTTTGAGCATTTATGTGTCGAATAGCGACTGTAAATCCTTTCAAGTCCAACTCTTCCAGTCCTCCTTTCTATCTATCCATCTCTTCTATCCATCTTTCCATTAATCATGTCTGGCGAATTTATATATAACCATATTCCACCCAGAAATGAATAGTAATCTTTTTATACTAAGTTATCACTTAAAAATATTTATAACTACTAGACTAGTTATACTAATAAGACTTAGGTTCATCAGTACCACTAATCCAATGGTTGAAGCATTACAAACCTTAAACTTTTTCATATAAAATTAGTATTTTTTCCTTTACATATCAAACATTTATTTAAACAGCGGACAAACATTTAAACTTTAAACCTTTGAGATGCTAAACATTATTTAATTTGCATTTCAAATTTCAATTCTAATTAAAAATTCACTCAATATAAATCAAATGGTTTATTGTAACTTATTACTGCACTATTTTATTGTATTTATTATCAATACGTAATATTATAACTCATTCGTACACCTCATTGCTGTAAACTGGAGAGCGAAACTTATACATCCTTCTCCCCCCTTATAACCTTATAACCATGACTCAACCTCCTGCGCCATATATATATATATATATATATATATATATATATATATATATATATATATATATATATATATATAAGCTGCTATTATATATATATATATATATGTAATAATATAATAATATAACTAATATATGTATATATATATATGTTCATATCATTTGATTGTATCTTCAGCCAACTGTATGTATATATAACAACAACATCTGTAGTATATTAATATAATAATAATAATAATAATAATAATAATAATAATAATAATAATAATAATAATAATAATAATAATAATAATAATAGCAATAAAAATATAATTATATATATATATATAATAATAATATAAATATAATATATGTATCTAATATGCTGTATATAGCATAATAATATATA
>JABUQX010139258.1:12500-16088 GCA_015478945.1 Trachelipus rathkii | reverse complement strand
GGATTTGTGTTAATTACATATGATCTGCCTGGAATACCTTGAGACATATATTAAAAAACATATATTGAATTAAAACTATAAATACACCCAGGATATATATATTATCATATATATATATATTAATATATATTATATATATTATATATAATATATATGATATATATATATTAATATATATATATTACTATCATATATAGTTATATATATTATTATATATTATTATATTTGTAGGATCTTTCTAATGTAAATTGTTTTGGGGGGAAAAAAAAGGAAGAAAATTTTTTTTATTTTAGTATTTTTTACTATGTTATTAATTATCGAACAAAATGTACAAAACGCTCATGGTGCCAGATATGCGTATTTTTCTCTTTTTTTTTTAAACAATGCAGTGAAATAAATACAAGTATAAATAAGATTACATTAAGGGACTTAGAACGTTAAGTAAGGTTAAATGTTGAGTTACGTTAGTTACATAGATTTAAACTTTAATTTTTCTTAAAATTAATATCTTCGTATTACAACCATTTGAAGCGACTGGCAAACTTTATCTTTTATCTTATTGAGTTAAAAGAAAACCCTTCCAAGTGGGAAAATACAAAATTTTAATAAGAATACCTCTTTAAATAAAGATCCTGAGCTGAATATATATTAATAATATATATATAATATATATATAATATATATATATATATATTATATAATATATATATATAATATTATGTAAGTAGTTTAAATATGCTGAATTTGAGCTACAGCAGGTTAGGACTATTTTGTTACTACAGGAAGAATCACTTTCTTGTCTGTTTTACGGATCCTTCAAAAAGATATATTGGTTCTAAAATTTAAATTCCTCTCGTGACACTGAATTTGTCTGCTTTAAATAAACTGTTTAATAATCAGTCTTGCAATTATCTACCTACGATACATGCGTACCTCTCTCCTACATATATATATATATATATATATAATATATATATATATTATATATTATATATGATATATATATAATATATATATAATATATATATATATAATATATATATATTGTAAATACCCCCTAATGTATTTTCACCTGCTAGGATACGATCCTGGCCCTAGCGGATGAGCGTGCATGTGTTTGCCACTACGCTACGACGAGACAAAAGAGGAATCCGAGAATACTTCTACTGTCCAAGAAGCGCATTACTACGGTTCCTCCGCGCTCGCACTCGAGCGTAGGGCCAAACGGGTACCCGCATGGTTGAATAATAATTACCATAAACCGGGGGTTATTATGTATAATGAAATGCAATAATTTTAAGCCTTGCAATCAAATTTGTAATGTGTAAATACCCCCTAATGTATATTCACCATGCTAGGATGCGAATCCTGGACCCTAGCAGATGAGCGTGCATGTGTGTGAGAGCACTACGCTACGACGAGACAAAAGAGAAACGAGAATACTTCTACTGTCCAAGAAGAGCAGTACTACGGTTCCTCCCGCTCCACTCGAACGTAGGGCCAAACAGGGTACCGCGCATGGTGAATAATAATACCATAAACCGGGGGGGGTTTTACAAATTAAAATTTAGTAGGGGGTATTTACAATTACAAATTATGCAAGGTTAAATTATTGCATTTCATTATACTTAATAACCCCCGGTTTATGGTATATTATTCATCACCATGCGCGGTACCCTGTTTGGCCCTGCGTTCGAGTGGCGAGCGGGGGGAACCGTAGTAATGCTCTTCTGGGACAGTAGAAGTATTCTCGGTTTCTCTTTGTCTCGTCGGAGCGTAGTGGTCAAACACATGCACGCCATCTGCTAGGTCCAGGATTCGTATCCTAGCAAGGTGAAAATACATAGGGGGGTATTTACAATTACAAAATTGATTGCAAGGTTAATAAAGTTATTGCATTTCATTATACATAATAACCCCCGTTTATGGTATATTATTCACCATGCGCGGTACCCTGTTGGCCTACGTTCGAGTGCGGAAGGGAGGGAACCGTAGTAGATGCTCTTCTGGACAGTAGAAGTTTCTCGGTTTCTCTTTTGTGCTCGTCGTTAGCGTAGCTGGTCAAACACATGCCACGCTATCTGCTAGGGTCCAGGGATTTCGTATCACCTAGGCATGGTGAAATACATTAGGCGTATTTACCAATTACAAATTGATCTCAAGCGTTAAAATTATTGCATTTCATTATAATAATATATAGTATACTAATACATTATAATATAATATAGTATGATATAATATAATATATATATATATATTAATATATATATTATATATATATCATATATAATATATATATATATATATAATATATTATATAATATTGTAAATGTTTGATAAATGCGTAAAGTCACGTCATTCTATATAAAATCCTGCACAACTCGTAAAATAGTTCAGATAATGGCAGATAATTTTTCATGAGGGCATGCAATGAATGACATTGCATGCGTTCGTAATGAATGCAACGATTGCATTCAGGATTCCCATTTTTATCTTCGTTCGCCACAAACAATGGAAAGGCAAAAAGAGGATCTTCGATCTTCTATCTTCGAACCATAAATGGGAAGACTCTAAAAGGCGAATGAAATCAACAAAATTCAAACAGAAGAAATAGAAACAGAAAACCGAGCGGCAAACACACACATACTTACTTGTCGTAATAAACAAGATTTATTATTAGTAGTAGTAGTCATAGTAGAAGTTGTCGCAGTATTAGTATTTGTAAAACAAAAAATACTGAATAGTATATTATATATATATATATATATATATATATAGAATATAATATATATATTATAATATTTATATATATATATTATATATATATATATTATTAATATATATATATATATAATATATATATATATCGAGTAGCAAAACAAGTTTTTTTCTGTGTTTGGATCCCTTTTTTTTTTTTTTCAAAAGATTTCTTTTACATTTTTTCATTATTTTCATTATTTTTTACTCCATTTATTTTGCTTTTTATTGGAGCAGATTTAGAAAGATTGGAGCAGATGCATTTTGGTGTCTGATTCGTCGTTCAAGACGCTCAGGATAAAAGAAAAAATATTCCTAAATGATTTTTTTGTCCAAAAACGGAAATGAGGAGAACTCTTTTTCTACTGAACAAACGTTATTTTTTTCTCAGATATAGAAATGATTAGGAGAGTTCTTTCTTATCGGATTTCTTCCATCAAATTCAGAACAGAAATAAAGTTTACAAATTCCACCAAAAAATTATTATTTTCTTTTGTTGTTGCAAAATAACAAATTTTCTTGTTACAAAAATAGCATTTAACGGAAACTGGTCGCATCTCTCTCTCTCTCTCTCTCTCTCTCTCTCTCTCTCTCTCTCTCTCTCTCTCTCTCTCTCTCTCTCTCTCTCTCTCTCTCTCTCTCTCTCTCTCTCTCTCTCTCTCTCTCTCTCTCTCTCTCTCTCTCTCTCTCTCTCTCTCAGGTAAATTGTAAAAATTAAAAAATATACTTTTTAAGTCTTTATTAATTTTATAAATTTTTAGGGTTGGAAGAATAAAAAATTTTTGGCCTGAAGAAAATTTGTCCAAGATGGACTATCGCTCATTTTTGGAA
>JABUQX010139257.1:2500-7500 GCA_015478945.1 Trachelipus rathkii | reverse complement strand
TATTATTATATTATTATTATTATTATTATATATATATATATATTATTATTATTATTATTACATATTGAAATTCAATTCATGTTTACTATTGAGTTATTAGTTAAAGAATATATTTATATTATTATATATATTATTATTATATATATTATATATATATATTATTGTTAATATTATTATTATATTATTATTATTATTATTATATACATATATATATATATATATATATATTATATTATATTATTATTATTATTATTATAATATTATTATTAACATAATACACATATTATTATATAATGTTGACAGGTGGGAAGGTAAATACGTTTTCCGGATTAACGATACATACTGATGCTGCCTTCACTGAGCTATCCCCCCAGCCCAATCTTGGGCTGTGGGATAGCTCAGTGGTAAAGCATCGAGTATATTGTCCTCGGTCGCAACACGCGGTGGTTCAACCTCCGGGAGAAGGCAGTAATTCTTTACCTTCCCACTATATGTTCTTTGTTTTTAAGATCTAAAGTAATAAAATTGCGATTATGCAATATTAATATATATATATATATATATATATATATATATATATATATATATATATATATATATATATATATATATATATATATATATATATATATATATATATATATATATATATATACGAGTACCAGTCTACTCCTACCTTTTCTGGTTCATTTGAAAGTTGAAAAGTCAAATGGATAAGTCCATTGTCGTTTGCGACATCTAGCCACTGATCCAAACGTACTCCTGATGGATTTTCAATCCAAATTTCTTCATACTATAATATGAGAGAGAGAAAAAAAGCAATATTAATTAGTATAATGTGAAATGAAACGTTAACTAAATGAATACAAACAAAAATTTCAGAATTTATGAGTTATTACAACACAGTATAGAAAGACGTAGACCGAAAAATGAGTTATTAATGCCAGAAACATGCCTTTAATAGTGGTAGATGATTCGCATTAAAATATGCCAATTTTGTGCTTAGCCTTTTCATTCTAAAGCATTTTATATTGAAATTAGACAGTTGATACCTCTCAAATCTGTAAATTATAGCAAACAAACTTACTGCTTCTACTGAAACTTGTAAAAGGTGTCCTGTAACAGTTAATACACGAAATTGAACAGCTTGAGATGATTTGTAGAGATATTTGTCCGTTTGAATGAAAGTATGTTCCATGTCTAAAGTAATCTCTACAGGTCTTGTATAGTTTATAGTCTTCCCTTCAAGAGATCCAACAATAGTAATTTTCCTTGATTCTCCGCCGTTGGTGGTATGGTGATATTTTGGCAAATACTTTGAGTTCCTACAAGGTAGAATCATTGTAATCTTACCCACTTATTAAAAGTAATTTTTAAAAAAAGTATTTAAAAACTGACAAATCTGTCAATCGTAATAAATTTGCTAATATGTCTAATAAGAATTCTGAGAAAATAATATATTAATAATAAAGATATTAAAGAAATTACATTAACTACGTCATTAACATTAAAATTATAGTAAGAGTTTGGTGTAGCGTTTTCGGAGCAGCGGTATTTCCCGCACCGCGTTGGATCGCACATCTAAATTGCAATGCAGACAACTAAAATTGTGTCACACCACACCAAATGAAGCGTACCATGCACCGCCTCTCCCAGTCCCACGCCTCACCCAGTGCGGTGTGGTGCACATCATATCACCTAGTTGTTGAAATGGTGAATTGTGATAAAAGATATATACAAACTAACGCTGCAAATATAACTAAACACTTAGTTTATATAAAAGTAGAAGACAATGTATTAACTCATAAGCTATAACAGTTATTCGAAAAAAAATATCATTTTATTAATCAGGAGACGATTTTCACCCATGAAATAAAAGAAAAATAATAAAAAAAAAATAACGCTTTTTAAAAAAATTTAAAATTGTTAAAAATGTTAAAAAATTACGGTTTTTGAGAATACGAGAAGCTCGAATCCTCCGAGGGAGGCGCGAAAGGTGCGCCCAAATTGTTGAGTTTTTTCTTTTTTAACTAAAGAATACCCCACGGGTAAAAGTTAAAGATTGGAAGAGTCGGGGTTTCTCGGCTACCCTGACCGGGACGAGTGGGGGGACGAAAGTCGCCCCCTACCCCTCTGTCCCTCCGCGTCCGCTCGAACCCCCTAAAAAGGAATAATAAAGAAAAAAATCTCACCATTTTCGCCATAAGCGTATAAATAACAATTAATCTGGAAAACTCTTGCTCTCTCGTAACTAATTGCAGGGATCAAGGTAATCACAGCGTACGCCTGCCAGATCTAAGATTATACTAATATTTAAGGTGTTATATATAAATATAAGAATAAAATATTTTTTTTTTTAAGTTCACGATGAAATTGCTTGGCTGGAAATAAAAATAGTTATTTTCCTTGTTAGATGTTATAGTTTTTCTTAAGTTACATAACTAAGCGCTGCAAATATACTAAACACAGTTTTATATAAAAGTAGATGATTATTTATTACTCATAAGTATGTATTTAAAAAATATTATTCATTTAATCAAAATTAATTAAAAAATATTTATATTAAAAATATCCTATATTACTAAAAATATTTAAACTGTAGAATTCGAAATATTTATGTTAACTTCTTCAGTTCGAAGCAATACCTTGTGGAATGACTATATTCGTCTGTGGAATTAAAACCGGTCAGTGAATTGCTGACATATTGTTTCATTTCAAAAGTGATCGTTTCTTCTGCAGTTGCAGGTGCGGATAGTACAACGCACACCTGAGTGTTTTCTCCTGCGGTACATCGTCTCGGAGTAGTTATGACGTAGCCACTGAAAATAGAAGTATCATATATATATATATATATATATTATATATTATATATTATATATATATATATATATATATTATATATAATATATATATATATATATATATATATAATATATAATATAATATAATTTATATTATATATATATATATATATATATATATATATATATATAATAATAATATATACTATATTATATATATTATATATATATATATTATATATATATATATGTATATATATAATATTATATATATTATAATATATTATATTAAATATATATATATATATTATATATATATATATATATATATATATAATATATATATATATATATATCATCACATATGTGGATGATGTTTTCGTAGCCCATCCCAAACACATCAGACCCCTGAAGTCATTCAACCATATAAACAACTTCACCCAAACATTGAAATTCACATTAGAAACCCCCAGCCTTAATCAAACTATTTACCCCTTTTTAGACACATTATTTTCATGTGGGACCAAACACAAACCATCCATTACCAGTATATAGAAGAACTCACAGCCGCACCCAACTACATACAGTACATTGGTACTCCGCCCACACAACAAACACTAAATGCGTTACATTTTCCTCCTTCTACCTCCGCGCCTTTTAAAAATCTGTTCCCCCATATTTAAAACAAAAATAATTTATTAAAAATAACTTCAAAAAAACAAAATATCCCCAATAATTTCGAATTAGCAAAATATAAAAAAGCCAAGTCAAGGTTTTATGACATAGCACAAAGAAACAACGTATAAAAATAAGACCTTCTTACCTAACCCCTTCTAAATATAGCAACACATCAAATAAAAATAAGACCTTCTTACCTATACCCTTATAAATATACAACACATTCAAAAATATATACCAAAAAATATAACCGTAATTCCTGCCAATAACTTAATTTTAAAAAAAGTTCTGAAACCACCGAAAGCTCCAAAAATAAACCCTCCATGCATTTACAAAATCCCCTGTACAAATTGTAACGTCCATTACATAGGAGAAACCACTGACTTTAATAGAAGAATATACCAACACAAATATGCCTTACAAACAGACAACCAAAACTCAGCTCTCACCCAACACCGTCAAACAGAAAATCATCACATAAACATCAATAACAGCAGTATCATAAAACACATAAAATACGAGAAACCAAAAGGATTAATATGACGAAACCTTTTGAATATATAATATCCCAAACTATAACCAAGGCTCTGGAGACTACAAAATCGATAGTCTACAAAACGCTATTATGCACAGTTCCCCCTTTTACAAAAGTCTTTTGAATAACCAAGCAGCAGAATGACACTTAAAGGAAAAAAAACAAATTAAAATGTCTATTCGTTCACCTGAAGATTCTCCACAGAGCAGGAGCGAAAGCTAGTGTATTGTAAATTTGTTTTAAATGTTTTTAAAGTGTAATAAAATATAACTCTCTAATGTATAATGGCTAAAGGGTAAAACTAATAAATAATAAATATAGAAAAAATAGCGATCAAGCATTTGGATTAAAACTATATATAAAATATATATATATATATAATATATATAATATTATATATAAATATATATATATATAAATATATATATATATATAATAATTATATATATATATTTATATATATATAACTATATTATATATAAATATAGATATATAGTTATATATATATATATATATATAATACTATTATATATATATATTATATATTATAATTAGTGTGTGGTGTGTTTGTGTGTGTGTGTGTGGTGTGCGCGGCGCGCGCGTGTTGGTTTAGATTCTCCGTTAACCACTAGTGTTATTTTTTGGGCAAACATGGTATATTATTCTATTTTCAAGCGTTACAAGCACCACTACACACATATACACACACAACACACATACAGACTAACACCAGTAGTGCATTGTTAATAATAATATTATGTAACGAAAAATGAGCTGTAATTATGATTATAAAATATCTTTTTGATATATGAATACTAATAGCTGGTAATTAGTTAACCTATTATTATTATTATTATTATTATTATTATTATTATTATTATTATTATTATTATTATTATTATTATTATTATTATTGATTATTATTATTATTATTATATTATTATTATATATGATTATTATTATTTTATTATATTATTATATTATTA
>JABUQX010139256.1:35000-40000 GCA_015478945.1 Trachelipus rathkii | reverse complement strand
ATGAAAAATTATAAGGGTTCAAATAGCCAAAAGTCCAAAAATCCATGGCTTTTTGCCAACCCTGGTATGTTTTCAACCTACCCTAACAACGGGGAGTGTTTTGGGACCATATCACCGTGCATTTCCCCCCGACTTATGTTCATTAAACCTGATTTGCCCAGCACAGTGTTGTTTAATCAGATCCCAGGGTTTTTTTCGGGTATAATTAGTTTCCACTAGTGTTGGCCGAGCACCACATGAATTTTTCGCACCACACCTTACCGCACCAGGGTAAGCGCACCACGCACCGCAACTCCATGTTTCAATTTCGCGCCGCACCGCTATATTTAAAAATTGCACCGCACCGGTACACTGGATTTGTGTGGCTCATCGCATCGCACCGCACCAAAATAAGCGCACCACGCACCGCACCTGGTGCGTCGGCCAACCCCAGTTTCCACCATATATATATATATATATATATATATATATATATATATATATATATATATATATATATATATATATATATATATGTAAAGAGTATATATATATACATATATATATATATATATATATATATATATATATATATATATTAGTGATGGGACGATTATGAAATTTTTGCCGATGACGATGACGATGACGATTAGAGCACATTTTGCCGATGACGATGACGATGACGATGACGATTATTTTAAAATTTTCTCTCTCTCTCTCTCTCTCTCTCTATATATATATATATATATATATATATATATATATATATATATATATATATATATATATATATATATATATATATATATATATATATATATATATATATATATATATATATATATATATATTGAGTATGGAGAGAGGAGGGGGTTCAAAATCCTGAAATTATTTTAGAATAAAAATATTAGTAATTCTAACGTTAACAATAACAAAAATAATAATAATAATAATAATAATAATAATAGTTAATCAATGAAAATGAAAAGTATTTATTAATGGAAATGAGGAGACATGTTTGTGGTCCGTAACGATTTCTTAAGTCAAGTGGCTGTTCCTCATATATATGTAAAATATTTAAACCAGGGACTTAAATGTTTCCAGTTTGCAGATGATAGCAAATTGGCTATCTCAATAAGGAACAATGATGGATGTATAAATATTTAAAAGATGGAGGGAGCTGTAATCGTGGATTGGATGATCAGGTTCATTCCTTCTTCAGCTAATTTTCTTCCTCATTCATTCCTTCTAAACCTAAATTTTCTTCTCATAATCCATGGTTCGATCGTGCTATTCTCTGGCCATTCAGGCTAGAGACAGTGCCTCTATCGGGGAAAAAATTTCGTTCTCCTATCACTCTCGCCAATTTTCATTCAGCTGGAAATCGTTGGGATACTCTTGGACGAGCAAAGCTGGCTTTCATCAAAGGAAAGTGCGCTAACCTCCTTGGTTCTCCTACTGACAAATCTTTCATCTCTAGCAACTTCTGTAAATCTGCCTTTATTCGATCTGATCATTTTGTTGCTAATTCTCCAACTGAAAAGGCTAATCTCTTCGGCCCCTCGCTCAACTATATTCTACGTCTCAATACTAGCACTTTCTCCCCCTCAGTGTTGAAAGCTCTCACATGTCCAACCATTCAGAAAAAAAGGAAGCCGCTCTCTGATCCTCTAACTATCGCCCTGTAGCTCCCACTCTGTATTCTATCTAAGATCTTGAAACCCTTCTCTCTTAGATCATCTGGAAATTCACTCCGATCGCCAGCACGGCTCTCGTTGCACCGAAGTCTACTGGCGATATACATTCCAATCCAACCGATTTATGGTTTTCGCCTAGGAACCACAGGAGTCTTGTGTGGTAGTGCTTGACATATCCAAAGCATTTGACCTGAGTATGGCACGCGTCACTGCTCCAAGCTCCCATCCTTGGATCCTTCTTTATGTTAGGTTTGGTATCATAGCTTTCTTCAAATCGTCATCGGCTGTTGTTGATGGGGCGACTTTTCTTCTTACGGTCAATAGTGGTGTTCCTCAGGTTCTGTCTTATCTCCTACTTTATTCCTACTTTCATTAATGATCTTCTCACCTGCACCTCTAACTCTATCCACCTCTCGTATTCCGATGACTCGACCCTTCATTCTTTTAACTCATATTAATTTTACCCCACTTTTACTTTCTCAAATTTGCCTCCTCTGCCTTAATCTTCCTATTTTATTCTTCGCTTGATGGATAGAAATAACTTGTGAAATCTCAAATTTTTAAAAACCCAACTTTTACAAATCTCCTTCAAAATACCTTCTAACTTTTCTGTCTCTTTCGACGGTTCTCGTGTCTCCTGTTGACAATATAAAGATCCTGGCCTTAACATGAACAAAAAATGTCTTGGAAACCCTCACATCACAACGGTTGCTAGGCGGCCTCAAAGAAATGGAAGTTCTGTTTAGACTGGTGAGACTTTCCTCCTTTCTCAGTTGCAGTTGCTCCGCTTATACAAAGGTTTCATCCGCCCATGTATGGAGTGTACTGCTCATATCTGGGGGGGTGGCTCTGGTTTCACCGGCTTTTGGATAGGGTCTAGTCAACGGCAAAAAGGCTTACAAACTGTTCTGTACTTTCCAGTTCACTGACCCCCCATCTTTAAGGCGATGTTGGAAGCTTTCAGCCCTATCCTATAGGTACTGGCAGCGGTGTGCTCGAGGGAACTTCTATCACCGTGTACCACCACCTTTTTATTATTAATGACCACAGAAAGAACAATAGGGTGCTGTATCTGGGCGCATCGAGTATTGTGTTGACATTGGTAACTCCAGGCTGGTTTGCTGGGTGCTTCCTTCTTTCCCACAACCTCTGTTTTGTGAATTCCTTCCATCTTCTGTATTTCCTACTTAATTTAATCTCCTCACTTTAAAGCCTACGTCTGTGCTCGTATGTGTATTTGCGCTAGAGGCAGAACTTTGAGAGTACCACACCCCTCCTTGAATAGGCTCTGCCCGTGAGTGGTGGTGACAACTGTAAAAAACCTTGAATGGGCAGATATGTGGCAAAAGAACTGAATTTCCTATTCCCCCCATCCAAAACATCATTCAGGGGATTATCCCAGAAAATCGTACTCTTTTCAACATAACCCTCAGATGGATCATATGTCGCAAATCACAATAAATTTTTGACCTTTTCAAACTTAAATTTAACCTTTTGACTTGTACTCCCACACACAAA
Organism: Trachelipus rathkii; assembly: GCA_015478945.1. Classification (NCBI taxonomy): domain Eukaryota; kingdom Metazoa; phylum Arthropoda; class Malacostraca; order Isopoda; family Trachelipodidae; genus Trachelipus; species Trachelipus rathkii. Next base: position 36,806 of record JABUQX010139256.1, on the reverse strand, counting down.
ATCTACCATAGCTCTCTACCACAACTCACTCATCAGGAATTGCAAATCCTTCTATCCCCCTCTATTCCTTTCCACAACAACACAAACGCATTTCACACCACACCACTCATTTTCAACGTTCATCTTTGTTTCAGTCACGAAAGGAGCTAAATCAAATTTGCCCTCTCTAAATACATCCATCACCTCTCTCCCTCATCTCTCAACATTTTTTATTCTTCTGACATTTATATATACAGATACGATTCATTTTCGCCGAAGGATGTGCTGGGCGCCCACTGCGATCACGACCTTCTCCGAGGCACGCATTAGCGCATTCCTGGCAAAGATAAGTGGTAGTAGGCACAACCTAACTACCACCGTCCCTTAGTCGCCTTCTACGACACGTAGGACATACGATGTGGGCAATTTTTTCTCCCTACACGTATGGATATAAGGGGCAACTCTCTCTTCCTGCATCCTCTCCAGGTGTCCCCACCATCTTAGTCTGGCTGCGTCCACCTTATTCATCATGGGTTTCACACCCACGTTCTCCTTCACTGTCTCGTTTCTCACTCTGTCTCCTCGTCTTTCCAATCACCATCCTCAACACATTCATCTCCGTTGTCTGGAATTCTACTCTCCTCTCTCCCCGTCATGTCATGTCTCTGCCCCATACAACAGTATTGGGGTCAACACTCTCGTATATTGCTCTCTTCACCTCTTTGTTAATATATTATCTTTCAAGATGGGGTATACTGCTCTTACAGTCCTGCCATACTGCTCAATCCAACTCGTAATTTTGCACACCCTCCTTCTCTTCCAAATGTGCTTCCTAGGTATTTATATCTATCCACATTTTTTAATCTCTCTACCATCTACCTCCACTATCAACTCCTCCTCCTCCCTATCCTTACTTACTATCATTATTTCTGCATTTTCTCCACATCTTGTTGTTTAACCAGCCTTCAATTTTTCTGGTAAACACATCACCATTTGCCTCAACCTCTCACCATATCTCCACTCCAACACGCCAAATCATCTGGGTATACCATGATGACTCCGTCAATCTCCTCTAAACTCTTCTTTACACCTCTTATGACTGTGTCCAAATACGCTATAAACAGTATCGGCGACAGCACACTACCCTGCCTTACTCCAGCCTCAAACCATTCCTTGTTTTTATATCCTGTTCTTCTCCTACTTAAGCTATTCACATATGTACTTCTTACTGCCCTTATCAGTCTGTCATCAACTTCATAATCCCTCTCCAGAACTCTCCATAGCTTCTCCCTGGGTACAGAATCAAATGCTTTCTTCAAATCTATGAAGGCGATATATGCCTTCTTGTTGTATTCCCATGTCTTTTCCTGTATCATTCTCAATGCGAACATTAAATCTGTAGTGCTTCTGCCACCTCTGTACCCATACTGCTCTTCACCTAATCTTGGCTCTATTTTTGATCTTAATTTTCTTTCTAATATTCTTTCATATAACTTCGCCATGTGATCCATTAGTGAGATTCCTCTATAATTTTTACAATCTCCTGCGTCCCCCCTTACCTTTATAAATGGGAACTATTATTGACCTTCCCAACCTTCCGGCACTCTACTTTCCACCCAAAACCTGTTCAGAAATCTCAGCATCAAGGCTTTCAGCCTCTCTCCTCCCTCCCTCAGAATTCAATATGTATCCCATCCTCACCAGGAGTCTTTCCTGCTCTTCATTTTCCCAACGCTCCACAAATTCTCCGCTTTCCCAACACTCATTCAACTCCCTCCAAAATCTTTCTCTCTCCTCCTCTCTCTCCCCTTCCTCCTTCCGGCTGCA
>JABUQX010139256.1:0-32500 GCA_015478945.1 Trachelipus rathkii | reverse complement strand
GTATATAATAATAATAATAATAATAATAATAATAATAATAATAATAATAATAATAATAATAATAATAATAATTATTAAACAGATATTAAAAGTGTTTCGGGTTTTATTACCTTTGATCGATTTCTTGTTCTTAGATTTTATTTATTGATTGATTATTTTTTTTTTAACTTTTTTTTATTTATTTATTTTTTTTTTATGGATTTATTTTTTTTGTTTGTTTGTTATATTTTATATTAATGGTGTAGTTGATATTCACATTGGCATTGAAATATTATAATTTTATTCTGGTACATATCACCCCCTATCCACGAGTTGGCTGAAATATAATATTGGTTTCCGATTGCGACGTATCCATCAGTGGGTTCGAGCGTGCAGGTGGTTCGAAGAGCATGTTGTCAGTTCTGTTTTTAATTAATGTCTTCTGGTCTCTTTCTGTTTTATCTTGTTTTCATTATAGACCGAATTTAAATAATAATAATAATAATAATAATAATAATAATAATAATTCCTATATGAAATTTTTTTTTTTTTGTGGAATCGGTAATCCGCCATTGAATGTTTATTACAACTCAACCATTTCATCTCTGCTTAGAGAATCATTATTTATTTAGACACTAATGAATTTTATTCATTTTTTCCCCCGAAAATTTTGCGGAAATTTTCATTGTCAGGACAGTAGGATAATAAATTCAGTGGTTACCAAAAATTTTTTTTCCATTTGCGACATCCTTACTTAATTCAGGTTTACCGAAGGCACCCTTTGTCAAGTTCTAATTATTTTTTCCTTTAATAATAATATTTTTTTTTCTAATGTTTCGCGTCACTTCTGTGGGGAAACTGTGGCACTCCAGGGTGACGCCGACACACACTTTGGTAACCAATGGGATATATATATATATCATATATCATATATATATATATATATATATAAGTTGTGATATTTATATATCTATATATATATATATATATATATATATATATATATATATATATATATATATATATATATATATATATATATATATATATATATATATATATATATATATATATAGTATGTAGTTTTTTATTTATACATAGACACATATATTTGTATACATTGGTAGATATATATATATATATATATATATATATATATATATATAATAGGGCTATACTATATCTGTGATCAGGACTAATAGGCTGCCAAACCGGAGTCACGGTCCCGCAAGGTGTTTTGATGTAGCCAGAATTGGAGGCAAAAAAAAAAACAATTATTTAATTGTTATTGAAAAAGTAACAACAATTATTATTATTATTTTATTATTATTATTATTATTATTATTATTATTAATTTTATTATTATTATTATTAATTTTATTATTATTATTATTATTATTATTATTATTATTATTATTATTATTATTATTATTATTATTATTATAACTTGGAACAGAAATTATAGTTGGTGAGATGGTGTAGACTGTAGACTGTAGAGTAATTTTAAAATGAGAACAGAAAACATTTACATACTCCGCGATCCTGCAAATTATTATTAAGTCTGTTTTCATTTTGAGATAAAAAAAATACATAAAAAAGAATCGTATTTAGAAAAGATGAATATAGTTTTTGAACATTGAACTTCTCATGCTAAAACACTAATCATCATCATCAACAGCAACAGCAGTAGAGTTATCACCATCATCATCATTGCATATTCTCTTAAAATGAAACAAAATCTAAATCAGAAAAAAATACGGGTTGATTAGTTTTTTTTCCTGCAAGATTCCAAGTACTTGGAAGAAGTTAATGTAAGGATGTTGGTATTTATAGCAGGGTTTTTTAACAAATAGTTGCGACCCAGACTTAGGTAGCCGGGTCTTCCTGATGGGTCGCCGTAGCTTCTCAGAATTTTTTTTTTTTTTTAATAATTACTACATTTATATTATTTACGTTAGCATTTGTAATTTCAAAATGAACATATGGGTCGCGAAGTTGTTCCTCTTGTGGATATTTCGTCGTCGTGTCTTAAAAAAGCAGGGCTGTGAAGCCGGTTAATTTTGTTTGCCGACTCCGAAGTTTTAAAATATACCGCACCGCCTCCGGCTCAATCATTTAAAAATTTCTAGGCTCCGCTTTCGAATCCCATTATTTTATAGTGAAAATGGTTTTTCAACTCTGGTCCCAATGCAAAACAATTTCGGCTCCGGCTTCATCCTAACCCAGATTTTTTTGGCTCCGGTTTTACCCAGAAATTTTCGGTTCTGCGGCATTCGGCTCTGCAACCCCGCCAAAAAAGAAAACTCTGTGATCTACAACATATGTAAAAAAAAAAAAAGACTTCGTTGTTCAGTCTCTCTCTCTCTCTCTCTCTCTCTCATCTCAAATCGTCTCTCCTCTCGTCTAACATGCTCTAGATTTCATTAATAAGAGGCTCCCTGGCTGTTCTGAAGTATTCACGCTTGTCCCCTCATGACAGTAATAGATTTAAAGCGCGTTTAGTATTCCTTACAACCCAAGTTAACAATCTGGGTCCATGCTCCCCGATCTGGGGCATGACGTGAAAAATTCAACCACCACCCCATCGCTTAGCAATAGGGCTATCGCTCGTAGTAATATGGGTCGTGTTGGTCCTGACGGAAATGGCCCTTATAAAAGTGAAATGCGGCTGCACAACCATTAGAACTTGACGTTAGATTTTTTAAAGAAGAAAACAAAAAAGAACAAGACTAGAAAAAAGTAAAAAAAAAAATGAAAAGAAACAAAAAAAAAAAATAAAAAATCAATTCTAAAATTTAATAAGACTTTTGAATATTAAATCAAAATGAAATCATTTTGTGTCATCATCTTAATGGAAGTACACCGTGATTCGTATCTGTCTATGCAATCCCTCCCCCGAAGAATAATAATACTACGAGATTTCTACCCTATAACTAGATGAAATCGTGCTTCTCGATAGACTACAATACGGATAAAAAATCCAATACAGAAATCAGCTTCAAATTGCATCGGTTGGCTCCCAGCAACCCCGCCCAGCAGCCTAAGCTACACGAATCATACGTATATTGAAATTTACACGTGTTTCCATCAGTACTATGAAGCTAATAAAGACAATTATTAGGATTTATTTTTAATTCCTTAAAAGGCCAATTCCTTCAAGCCACGTACTCTCACTCATGAATTCTGGATCACACATATATTAATCCTTACGTAAATACGCGATGACGGTATTGGAACTCATTGTTCCAGACTCTAATATTGTATTAAAGCGAAAAGCTTACACACAACCCTGATCCCCAAAGATAAAAATGGCGTGGGCTTCTTAGGAATTGTCGTTAAGGAATCAAGATATTGAATGACAACCAAAATGATAGACGCCGAGAATTTAACACTGAACTATTTATAAAAATTTCATTTTTAGGTTATTACAAACCCCCTCAATACCGAAGACAGAAAACATCAAACATAAAACTCAACAAAAACATTAACAGAAAAAAAAAACATCTTACAAAGCCAAAAAAAAAAAACAAAAAAAACAAAATTATTTGCATTATCAGAAAAAGGAGAAAGGGAGACTAGAATTCATTACATTTCAGAAAAGATTTTTGAACGATTCATGGACTAACAAATAAATTAAAAAAAATAAAATTCTAACGTCATCTAAATGTTGCAGAATTTGAAGTACAGTGCCCAAGACGTATTTAAGCAAAACACTAAGGGTGAAGCAAAGTAAAACCCACAATGGATAAATAAATTTATCAATGCTTTGCACAGTGAAAGCAGCAGCAGAAAATGATGAAATGTGTAATATGAAATTGAGAAATGAGGCAAATCGACAAATGGATATTAAACTTATTTGAACTCATATGCTCACCGATGCCATTGAAATTATGCATGACATCAAGAGATACAATGACAAAGTCGAAATAATTATGGTGCATCTTTATTAAATAGAGAAATAAAAGATTATGTTATCTACGATAAGAAATCCTATCTTGCAGTGCTGATCCACTTGACCGAATTTTGATGAACTCCTAGAAAAAGACTCAATTCCCACAATTCCAAACAGTACATTATCTCTAAAATCCTTCTTGCTGCATGGCCAGCAAGCCTCGCTGAAGAGTAGTAAGCTTATTCTCCAAATCAGAATTGATAAATGAAAGGAGGGGTAAGGATTAAGCTCAAAGAACGTAGAAAAAAAAAGTAGTTTATTAACCACAAACATGTACATTACCACGAACCAAGCTGATTGTAAATTATGTGGACTATTCTTAAAAAAAAGAACAAGGATAGCACCCTGAACCACCGGTACATTATACTTCTATTAAACGCATTATATATAGTACTACTAGCCTAGATTAACTTGTGTATTAACTCAGAAATTATGTCCCCTCCCCTACTAGTCCTACCTTATCCTCACCTAAAAACAATAAAATATATACAGAGAAAAAACTAGTCGACGATTAATTACTATAATTTAATTATTTCGAACTAGTACTATACGTTCAATAATATTATTATCGCTCATTACTGAAATATTTCATTTATGCTACGTATCACTTCACCCTCCATAAATATCGTTTATATCGTATATGATCCTGCTTGATAAACGTATACGTTTACTTTACTTATATACTAACCTAACGTCTTCACTCTCCCTACAATCACGACATTAGATACCCTACTAGTCCCGTACCTGCTACTACTCACCCCCTACTATCAACTCCCCCTCATTATATCACTCCTTATTCTCTTAGTTACTGATCACACCACTTACCTCTCCATGCAACCTTACTATAGACCCTACCCTACTCTACTACCCCTTACCATACTCCTACCTAATATATATATTCATCTATATAAGTCATAGGTCTTATACTGTATTTCGATTAACAGCAAAATATTATTTTTTTGCAATCAATTATGCTCAATAAAGTACATTAACGCTACACGGGAAGAAGGAACTTTACACCCCTGCTGACGCAATCTGGTCCAATTTTGGTCGGAAATGTAATGTATAAAAAAAAAAAAAAAAAAAAAAAAAAAAATTCATATCTCAAAAACTTAAACAACTAGCACAAAGCGCATCTTTTAATTGATATAATTACTATGATTTTGTAATCCTTGTAAAAATTCTTAGTTAGAGAAATGTAAAAAAATAAAAAATTTATGCAAATACAATTATTTTATTTATGATACATTTGCCTATTTCTTTATTAAATATGAGGCAGGGCAACGATGAATAATTGGGTATTTTACAAACGCCGGCTAGTGTAGTCTTTATTTTAGAGTGTCAAATTTATTAATATATACATAATTCATAAATTTATTCCAGTAAAAAAATGAAAAATGGAGTAAATTAATTTACTTGTATTGAACATAAAAGATCTCTACCCCACCCTCCCCAGTATATATAAATAATAATCATAATACAGGCCGTAAGAATATATATATATTACTATACTCGATGTATTATAGTAAGCATTGAATATATTGGTTGTGTAAAGCGTTAAGGTATTATTTATTGATTGTAAAAATTCCCTCGATAAAGAAGGTATTACACGTCATGTTAATAGGGGAGGCTCTGAGCCGCGACAAAGGGGGAAATGGCACAGTAAGGGAGGACGGTTGTTCCCCAGGCGGCTCGAGCCCCTTAACCCATTTGCCGATATTGTATCAGTATACCTTTTACAATATAATATCTACTATTTTAAATATGATATGGTATATTCTAATATATTATATATATAGTATCATTAGTAGTATATATATCACGATATATATATACTATAGTATATATATATATACTTATACTATATATATTAGTGATAGTACGATTAAGGATTTTGTGTTATTAATTGTGTCCGCCTGCGTCTTAAGAAAAATGAAAAAGGGGATTTATTTTTTTTGGGGGAGATATAATGCTTGATTTTTTGATCCCCAGATATTTATTTAAGTAGTTGAGTTCCCCCGTATATGTATGAAATTTTTTATTTTTTACGATTGTTTCCCTAACTAACAGATTGTTTACGGAAGGTTCGCAAAAAAAGTGTTTCTGATGAATCCAGTTGATAGTTTTGTCGTCAAATCGGTAGCTACTATAATCGCATCAGACTTAAAGGGTTTCTTCGAGCGATATTGATTTTTTTTTTTTTTAGTATGTATTTATTTTTTGTTTTTGTTTATTAATTTTGTTGTGGTATAAATTCGAAAACTTTGCTCTACTTTGAACAAGCACAGAAATATGCAATTGGAAAAGAGGAGAGTTATTTTACTTTTAGTGGTATGGATAATTTTGGGACCCGGTGGCATCCGAAATAACCGAAATGTACTAATATGCCGAAGACAGACCTGTTTACTTTCCTCCTTTTCCCATGAGGCTAATGTAGCTATTACTTTTTTGAAGGATGATCTGATAAAAAAACAACCTATTGTTGCTGCTTTAATGAAATACCATATAAGGGCCGTTAATAGATAAAGACTGATTAATTTAGTAAGAGTTGTTTAAGCCCTCTTATATGGGAAAAAAATTGAAATTATAAAATATATATATATAGTCAGTACTATATATATATATATATATATATCATATATATATATCATATTATATAATATATTATATTATACGATAACTATATCACTATATATTAACATAGTATCAGTATCTATCACAATATATGAGTAATATTTTATAAAATATATGGTATCATAAATGACATAGTATAAATGATATTATATAATATATATATATGATATTATATCTATATATTATATATACTATATAATAATAATATATATATATATAAAGTATATATATATAATATAGTATAAATCACTATATATATATATATAGGGGCTTATATGATCAGTCCATTTAACCAGAAAATCATTATGTATTTGTGTTCATCGACGACTATTCTCACAAAAATACAAAGCGTTACATGGAGAAAAAGGAACTACACTGTGCTGAACTGACCATTGGCTCTCAACAGTTTTGGTGCCAGGAACAATGATTCAATTATAAAAATAAAAAAAAAGAAAAAAAAAATATAACGAAAAAAACCATACATCATAAGAGTATATAAGGCGTATACGCGGAAATCGACGTAATACATTTTCTGGCAATCCTTGTAAAATGTTTAGTTAGAATATTATGAAAAATAAAAAAAGCTGAATGAAACTAACGAAAGAAATAAACCATAAAACGTATTTTTAGCTTTGTCAGAACAATATATACCTTATATATACATATATATATAATATAATATATATATATTATATATATTAATACTATTATATATACTATACTATTATATATTATATATACTTATATAATATATAAATATATAATATCAATAGTATAATATTATGTGTAAAGGTATTACAGCGGGCACATGTAGGGCTCGAGCTGACCATCGGCGTGAGAAAAGACAGACATAAAAGTGGGGGATAGTGTTTCAACCCATACCCACGTAGGGAGGGGCGGTGTTGGACAACCCCCCCGCGACACCCCAGAATACCAAAGAGCGGGGTCCGCGAGTGGACGGGACCTTCCGCCGGATTGGGGGGAGTTTAAACTAAAATTATATAGCACGTAGAGCGTTGTAAACCCCGTAGCGTTCCCCAGGGAAGGCCGAGGTGAGAGCCCTCGACTCCCTGCCACTCGGTGCACGGTGTTACCCTGTGAGGTATCTCGTTTAGTAAAACATAAAGAAAAAAAATGTCAAAGTTTAATAGAAAGGTTTATTGTATTTAACGGAGTAACAATATAAAGGTCTTCCCTTTGAAATATGGCTCTCTGGTATCATATTGACTTAATTATTAACAATAATCTTTAATCCTCAGGTATTATGGGCACACCGTTTTCGCCATGAGGTTTAGATCATCCAAAAATGAAATTTAAAGTGTGGATTGTCTTTGAGTTTTTTAGATTTTTTTTTTTTTTTTTTTTTTTTTTTTTTTTTTGTACGATTTTCACGCACTAAACTCGGGCCGCACTCTCCAGCAATGTTTCCTTTGTCCCTGCTGAGTCTACTTGGTATGTTTTTGAGTATTACGTGCTTTAAAAATTCGTATATGAGATTGTAAGGCACTTAAAAATTGGTTTAGCAGTTAAGTGAAAATACATCTTTCCACATATACGTTATATAATAATAATATAAATGTTCATACATAAAGGATGGGGTTAAGGGTCGATATTTTAAAATTCAATATATTAGAGTATATAGTAAATATTCATATTATAAATATATATAGCTATATGCAATCATTCAGTATATAGCGATGAAGGTATTAGTTATCGTTGAAATAGATTCGACACGAATGTCTTAATTTGCCATTTATGAATCAATTAGATAATGATAGCATATATATATATCAAGTATGAATAGCAGTGTTCATCTCTCCTACCTGTAGTACTGTATCATACAGGGTCTATACTGGATCACCTAGGCATTCTTTCGCTGCGCACTGTCCGGAAATTCTGAAGAGGTTTGAGAGGATCGTAGAGAGATTTGTATGGTTGTTCTTACAAATGGCATGTAGGCAGGTTGAAAACACAGCCAGGTAAACGTAGATCAAGAAGTAGGTTTTGGTGTTGCAGTGAGGCGACAGTCCTCGGTAGGAGGAAGTTAATTGTTCTAATTTGAGTTACCGATTAGGAAAAACATCATAATTGAGGATGGGTTTAAGGATGGATATAGTGAACAACTGACAGCCAAATGTGCAAGGCTGTTTGCAAGCGCCGAATGGTTTCTGCCATGTAAGCGATGTCAAGTAATTGCAAACCTTGGGGTTTTTTAAGAAGTATGACGTCGGTCAGAAGGTATATGTTGTTTAAGTCGGTCTGAGATCAAACATTTTGACGGGCGTCTGCGCTAAAACCGTTTTTCGGAGGTTTATTCCCCCAAAGGGGCTTTTTCGGTTCCTAGAAGGTTTTAATGAGACCGGTAGATCCTATTTGATAGATTCCAAACTCGATTTATCGGATGAATTTTTCTTTCTACCCCCAAGAAAATTCCCGAGTTTCTACAATCCGATAATCTTCTCACACGGAGCAGTAGTTGCTATAAGAAATGTGCGGACCTGTTTTGTTCATACATTGCGACCTTCATCAACTAAATCAAAAACGCACATAATAAAATCAATAGCGATAATTGAAAAAGAAATGTTCAAATCTGAACTTGATTCTCAACCTATCAAACTCATCATTACGACCTTCTCAACTATTCTTTCTTGACCGATATTATTTACCTCGCAAATGTTAAGCTATGTGTCAACTTCACGGTTAAACAAAACATAATGAAAAAAAGAAAATCTGCTTTATTAGGAGTTTTCTACTAACTGATGGATCAGCCAGACAATAAGTTGATCCAGGTCCTCAACCGATTTTCTCAAACCATCAACCCTTATAAGAACCCGAACGATATTCGCTTTCACCTTAGACTTTGGCCATAACCTCATACCCTACACCTGCACCTTAACAGCTAATCCTTGTACATACCAGGTGTGTTTAACAGCTGAATCACACCCAAACATTAACAATAATCCACTGTTTCGCTAAGACTGTTCAATATAAGCCCTACAGCTATCCCTCCCTAGAGACGGGCGAGTGCAAGGGTATGGTGCTTCACGCTTATCAACGCTTCCCTTTTTCCGAGTAAAGATTATGACCCGTATCATCCAACCACCGTACCCTAATATTAATAACATTCCAAAGGTACGCAACGTTAGAGCAGGAGATCTCTTGACGACCCGTAGGTACATTTGCTACTCAACAAGCGTACAGGGGAAGGGCCCATGCCACACCGACTCTCTGACACCGCCAAGAGTTCAAATGACGCCTGCCAACCACCTCGTCTACTAGGCCTATACGATCATCGGCAGGCCCTAGCAATGCTTGCGAGGTGAGCTACTATTGATATTCAACAAACCAATCCTTACGTATTTACAAAATATTCGTTACAATACAAATCATGTAAATGGATTATTATATTAAATTCAAAGCAAATTATAAACAAAAAGTCATGATATACTTCAGGCCCAACCCTCTACCAACCCCCTCTCTACAAAAAAAGATTCAAAAAAATACACCTCGGATCAAGAAGAGAACGCGACACTCCTAATTGAACCACTTCGTTAAAAGGGTAGAGGATTGCGAAGCCTGGTCGGTAAAGGCATGCACGCTGTTAAGCCGTCATCACGACCTTAAATGACCACTTAACCCTAAGAATTCCGCCAGTCCGAAACCCCGAGACGGGCCTAGAGAGCCGTATACACCACACCCTTGAAGCAGATATCAAATGAGATGAAATGGCCAAATCATAGGGAAAAGGAAAACATAAAGAGAACGCTAGAAAAGGATTAAGGCCAGGTAGTGAATAGGGCGGCGTGTAACATAGAGAAAGAAACAGTGTTTTTATGATTAGTGTAGACCCTTTTTCGGTGTAAACACCCCATAATTTTCCTAGAAGTAGAGGATCAACAAAAAAGAAACGACTTGAGAAGAATATCGCAGAAAATGCTTGCGCAAGCAGCAAAACCCACATGTACGACATGACACAAGGAAAAAAAGGCAAACAGCTACAGCTCAGAGATCAGGTAATCACGTCAGGAGAGAGTGACCCTGCCAAAGATCGCGCTGAAGGGATCCCAAGAAAGATATTTTAATATTTTAGATTAAACTGGAAAGCCTGATCTTCTATCTGAAGCAATGCCAAATATCAACTATGAGAGAAAGTATCAGTAGACGACAATCATATATGTTGTATGTCTCATTGGTAATGCTTTTTTATTTCATTAATTACTGATTATCGAATATGCATCTTTTATCTATTAATAGTATATATAAGCCATTATTTCGTTATATTATCGATTACTTATTTTTCAGTTATTAATCTATTTATGTATAATATTATATTACTATAATTATATCACTTATTATTAATTATTAAATATTATTATTATTATATTATTATTACTTTAGTTATCATTTATTAATGCCTTATTATTCCTTCTTGTGCATTTCATTCATTCCATTATACCATCTCTCTGAGGTTATTATATTAAATTAATTCATTCTGTATTATATTTTAGTTATCAATATTTTCTTATTGCATATTTTGTTGCAATTTCTTATTATGCAAATAACTTGATCGGCCTTAATTAATTTACCTTAATTGTTATTTTCATATAAATTATCATTTAATAGATTTTAATGTATACGTGATTATTATTATTCAATTTATTATATATTTTTTATTAATTATTCCATTAATTATTATTTCTATTATTCTTGTTAATTAATCATTATTCTTAAAATTTATTTTATTTAATCTATTTTATAATTATAATATACATTAAAAATAAATTTAAAATTATTTTATTTTATTATACTTCAAAGTAGGAAAATCTATTATCTATGTGTTTTGAAATTCCAATATATAATGTATTATTTTGAAAATTAATTAAATTTTTGACACTTATTTAATTTATTTATGTGTATTCCTATTAAATAACTGAACTTATTTTTATTTTATGTATTATTTATCTATCTATTTCATCCTCTTTCTTAATATATCTCTCATTTTTCCTCTATTAATATAAATCTCTTTATCTTGTGTTTAATGTCAATTATATATTTACTTTAATTTTCGTTTTTATTTATTTTAATTTTTGCAATTACTTATGTATATATTTAGACTCATGGTAGTTTATGACTTTGATTTTTTGTTTGAACTTTATTGATTTTGTTTGTAACTTGTTTTGTTTATTAATATAATTATAAATTTTGAAAATTGTTTCTATTGTCTCAGGCTTATGATAATCTGATTTAACTTATTGTCTATTACTTAATTACAACTCAACTATCCTAACACGTCAATTTCGTTCTTCATCGGATTACTGATCTTTGATGCCAATAGACATCTCGAAATGGAGTTCCCCCATAGTAGGTATTATATGTGTTTCATGATGGTGGGATTGTACTAGCGAGAACCATTAAAGATGTACCCGGTATATGGCTGCTCATAAGTTTGTCAACTCACTTTGCGAAATTTAGGTTTACGTACATTCGGAGAACAGTTAGTTTGTTGGTAAATTTTGTGTGAATTTCTTCAATAATCAAATAATAATAAGTAATAATAATAATAATAATAATAATGAATAAATCTAATAATAATTAATACATAATAATAATAATTATCAATAATCAATAATGAATAATAAATACTAATAATAATAATTAATAATGTATAATAATAATAATATATTATATAATCAAAAAGTAAGTCATATACTATACTATAACTATATTAATAATATATATATATTAATATAGTTATTACTATTATATAAATATATATAAATATACTATAAATATATTATTATATATATACTATAATATATACTCATAAGATATCTTATATATATCATACTGTTATCGTATACTTATATAACATACTATAATATGGACCAGTATGTAAATAGATGAGCATAATAATATAGATTTATTTATCTAATATATTTATTATATATATATGTAATATATAATCAATTATTAATCATAGCGTTAATCATATATTATATATATATATCCAGACCCATTTGATAATATCATTCTATGTGAAATACGAGATTTGTATTGATAAATAATTGTCAACATTATATAAATTTTTATTGCTTCACACATTATTTAAGTGAAAAGCATGTCTTATTAAAGTCTGTATTAGATTTGCACTCTGAGTCATTTATTTTATTATTATGGTATTGTCGTTGGAATAAAGTTGTATAAGTTAGTTGAAGCGATAGTAAATCTGTTCATTAGAATTTTAAATATATAACTCGTTATTATAGTTCTTAAACTCGATGGATAAGAGGTGGAGGTACATGCAATTGAAGAGATTGGTGCTATTGTGACGAGAAGATGGCGCATCCGAGCGAAGAGGGCGGGATTGAATATTGATTGTGTATGGTGCTTTGCGTGACTCTATGTGGTTCTTTGAACTCTAGCCTTACTTAGTGGTTTGAGAGATGAGTCTATAATCATCTATTTTGAGGTAAAATTATAAGTATAATTTTGAGGTACCGCTTTCTATGTTAGTGTGACTAAATGGCTAGTTTGGACTATTCTGTGCTGTAACCGTAACTAATGTAAGTAAGTCATATATATTTTAAGGTTATCTCTTAATTATTATTTCTGATAAGCTAAAGCATATTTAATATATATCCTGTTTGTATAGTCAGATAATAATTTATATTATTATAAAATTTATTATATATACTATATAGATATATTAATATATAGCTATTTTAACATAATATAGTATATATATATATAGATGTTTCGATTACCTAGAAAATGCATTACGTGGTGAGTATGTTAGTTCTCATCTATTTTATTTTTCATTTTAAGATATGCAATATATATCAAAAGAATGTTTTTTTATTTAATTTTCGTATATTAAAATTTATTAAAAAATAGTGATGTTACCAACTATGTCTTCCGAATTGTATGATGTCTGAAATATTACTTCTATATTTAAGTGTTATGAAGCAATAGCTTAGACTTTTTATCGATCGCCAAGTTCTCCTAAGACTTCATATGAAGGCATTCCTTCTATGACAAGTAACATATTTATGTAAGAAAATGGGACCCTGGTAGCACATGACATCCAAATATTATTCAGAACTTCAGCTTTTATTTGCAATTTACGTTTTAAAAAATTTTCTCTTTAAACAATATAAAAGTTACAGTGGAGTGTGAAATTAATACCCATGATATCCAAAACGTATATATATATATATTATTATTGATTATTAATTATATATATATACTACTTTATTATATTAAATTATACATACACTCCAAATGCCAAGTAAAATATCTAATAAAATATATATATCTAAGATATATTATAATAATCAAATTATTCCTTTTTAACATGTTCACCAACTGTGACGAAGGCTATTAGACCTCATTCACTTCATCAATATTGAGTATGTGCTATTTAGTACATCTATTGAATCTGATTGATCTATATATTGATATATATCTATATACTTGAATATTTCATTATGATATTATTTAGTAATTCCAAAATATAAAAATTTGTTAAAATATCATCAAATATTTTAATAATAAATAATACACAAAATCATTTATTTATTTATTAATTCGATTCATATTTGGCTTGTTATTATATTAATAATTATATATCATAATATCTTTTTAATTTATTTATTATGTGTGTATTAGCTTATTCAGCATATGCTCGAGTTTGAATAAATGTAGTCGTTTTCGTTTTGGAAAGATCATTTACCTTTTGAAAAAATAATTGTTATAGCGTCTAATATCGATGATCGCGTTACTTCTTAGCAGAGGTGGATACGCACGGCTTTCATGAAATTTGAATTAGTGTAAAATGAATCTGTAAGACAATTAGATTTTTTTTAGTGTCCTGACAAAAGACACACGTTTTGTTAAGAGTATAAATATTCAAGGTTAAAACTCAGCTCAATATGTTGAATAAAAATGCTCAATGAGGAAACTCACCTAGATCTCTCTCAACCTTTCTCCACGCGCACCATCAATTTAGATGCTAATGTTGGATACTAATTTTGATCGTAAGTCGATGGATCTTAATTTTTTGACTTTTTTCTAGCTATTGTCACTAGGTCAGGTTGTTTGTGTCTTGCTGAATTCATATACACTAATAGACCAAAAGCATATTAGTTACTGTTTTTATAAGTAAGATATATGATATGTAGTTATCATTGTTTAAGTGAGTAGTTTGAATATCAAAATAGTATTAAGAGCTAATAAAATTTACTTATAGAGACAAAAAAGAGCATAATATAAAAAGTTTCCATTCCCATGTGACATGCTCGAAGAAACATGATAATGGAATATAATTTGTTATTTAAAGTAAAAAAAACATAATTCTAACATTTTTTCCCATTTTTAATGATCACCTCATACCTGCCATCGTATTAATGTAAAACTGTCAGCTTACCTTCCTTGTCAAATGATCATACCCTTCATCGAATGGCACATGTGCGATTGCTCACAGGCCAATATTCGGGTGCTCGCCCCCTTGGGTGCGTACTCGAAATACTCAGGGGAGATTTGCAGCGAACAGAAGCTCCTGTAGAAATAGATGAAGTTTTCATAAGTTTATTAAATTTTTATTAACACACCAATGTTTTTACCTAAAAGAGTGAGTTCAAGAAAGATTCCTTGACGAAAAAAAAACTTAAAGTTACAACTAAACATAATAAGTACTGCCTTACAAGTTTTAATATACTAAATATATTTACTATTCAAGCATCTCATTTTTATCGAATTATACATCTCATGATACATTAGATATAAATATGCAATAAACACATATCTGAACTAAACACTACACACGAATATAATACGCATACTGATATACAGCTTCCGTTATTGAACTATACAACCCTAATATAGTAAGTTATAAATTCATATATACTTTATTAATATACTAACTCAGTAAATATATATAACTGTACAAGTCAAACTACTCATATTTGCTCATCAACACTATAACTACTTAATAGTATTACTCTATATATATATCCGTAGATCAAGTCTCAAACGCATGATACCAAATCCTGGAAGAATGACAATGACACAGCGCGCACAACAACAAGCCACAACACATACCTCCACACACACCACACACGCAGCAATGCTGCAGGCGCGCGCGGTCGAAAATTATACGAACTGCCTAACCTTCAAAGTCTCATTAAGCTTAACAACAGTTAAGTAAATAACATTGCATACAATTCAAAAAAACATATAAATCTGCAATATTACTAATAACAACACTATTATACAACTATTTAATTCTAATAATAGGCTATACTAGATATTACTCCTACTCTCACACTACATCATCTCTCTGAGCTACTAATTAATGATAGATAATAAATCTTAATAATTAGATATAAATTAAATATGTAATATTAATGATAACATAGTCGATACTCAATGACATCAGAATAACCACTAACGAAATTAATAGATATCCTTGACTAAACATTTAATACTACTCAAATACTATTATATCATAATAATATATATAAACTTAAACAACCAAAAAATTAATAACTATTCAATTACTTATCGGTTATTGAAATTAATGAGTAGAGCACCTAGAATAATTTAATCTTATTCTTTTTATAAGAACTATATTATTATATTTATCTTAATGATATAATGCTCATTTCATTACAATAAGATTAACTATTTAACTATAATTATATATAATTAGACCATTATTTATTACTTAAGAATTTATACGTATAATTTATTTCACTATATATAAACCTAATCATATTGCAGATGAACAACAACATTTAGAAATATCGAATGATAAAATATACCAATAATGCATCAGGATAAATATAGCTCCAACAATACAATACGAAAAGAACACCAAACATTAACAAATAAACAACACACCATCCACAGTAATAAATAATCTAATCATTATATAGCATATTATAAACCTCTCAGCATACATGTATCACGCTTATATATCATTTAACCAATACACTGATCATTAATACTAAGTATAGTTATAAAATAAAACTAAAAATATCCTGATGTAATATCAAAAGTAACCTGATCCATCTCAGACGCGTTTTATCATGCTAAACTCTACAGCTCCGACTTACCCCAAAAACTTACCATAACCCAATAAATGCAACCATAAACTACAACACACACGGAAAGCATACACAACACAATGATCATCAAACAAATAAACAACCTATCACACACATGTACACAACATTAACGACCCAAAGCAGACCTAACACAATACGACACACTAATAATAGAATTAAATGAATGTATATTAAGGCTAATGCTATATTCTTACATATTATCATACTTAAAGATACCAGAAGGTTTAAATAACGTAACTACATAGAATTTTATAGGTTATACATCTATTATAAAATAAAAACGTTAGACCTTAAGCTCTATAAAAAAAATGCCATAAATTACATATTACTTCTATCTATGATAATTTAATTAATAACATTTCAATAGTTATATATTATGGTATCATATATAATCCATAATGAATAAAACTATATTAACAAAGTAATTGTAAACGTATAATTCATTTCCAACCCCCTACAACTTCCCCACTACCAAAAAACTCGATAATAAAAATCTATAAAGAAGCATCAAACACCTAAGACACAATGACATAATACACCAACAGTAATTCCAGTAACAACAATAATATTCACATAAACTATACATACATACACAATAATATATACACAAACATCTGAACAAGAGCGATCACAGCGACGACACATGCCAGAGTCATCAAATTATTATCACACACTACACAATCTTGGATGAGGTGCACATCTTATTTGTACCAAATTCATTGAACCACCACTAACATACGACAAAAATCCTCAAGTAAAAGGTTGTCTTTATCTGGAATAATGTATATCATCTATTTTGATAAGATGCCATCAAGGAACCACATTCTAATTGCGAGAAAAGTAATATGAAATGCTAGGCAAAAGAAGCGCATTAAATCAGGAACACTGCAAGTAAACATCTAGAAAAAAATACTGATCTGTTATTAATAACATAACTAACAAATCTAAGCGAACAATTTGTCTGAATATACCTACTAAATATAAAGCATAATAAAACATACTCTAAATTCATATAGAAATAATTACTATAAAACTAGCCAGAAAAATAATCAATGCTATCTAAAATCCTTCACTACTACAATCTTTATATAATAAGTGGGTAGTATTTAACAATCGAATATACATCGAAATGAATATATTAAATCCTAGTCATACAACCTTTCCGATCTAACATGAAAAGCTGAAAATGATTATGTAATATAATAAAGTACCATAGTATATGGAATTTAAAAATGCACCGAAAATTATCATGATAGCCATTATATAACACAGATCGGTAGTCTGAGTAATAGATGAGCAAATTTCGCCTATGGTAATGTGATGATATCAGAAGTTTTGGTAAGAGTTTTTGGAATAATTGGAAGTCTTAAAAAGTCAATAAATTGGGAATGCCGTACAATTCAAAACTTTACAAAGAGAGAACCATATGAAACATTTGACTTGTGACGATATAGCACTGTCTCTAAAAATTGCCATAGATGACTCTTCTTCTCCATATCATCGACAAACTATAATAATTCATCCTATAACACAATTACTTTATACGCTTGACGACCACAACTAACACCGCCTAAATAATTCAAATAATCTCTAGTAACCTCGAAAACCAGTTCCGAACAGATAAGCCGTCCCGACGACAGCCATCGAAGGACTTGGATCATCAGCAGGAAATCATGTGATTCAGAGACTTAACCAAGTGATTTGCCAAGGTTTCTCGATAAAACAAACCAGGTTAGCCCATACTATGAACGCAGGTGCTTATCATTTACCCGGTCGTAGTCTATAAAGAGTACTTGGACGAATGTAGCCGGCGTGTGCCATTTCTGATTAAAGTACGCGTCATGACGAGACGGCGTCTAGGTTGTGTGGTGAAGTGTAATAAGGGTATTAGGTTAATAGGTGTTAATTCATAGTAATTAACCGAGCGTGTTAAGCGTTCTGGAAGTAAATAGGTATATAGAGTGCGTAAGGAACTTCACGGTACCAGTATTTCAGGGTTAGGTGCGATTATGGTTTGACGTATGGTCGAAGTTAATGGTTTCTCGTTCATCTACCTGGATCCTAGGCAATGATCTAGCGAAATTAACATTAATAACATATGAAGTGCAAATGAACAGCACTCTTTATTACGCTTTGCACAAAATAACTAGGCCACTATGATTGATTATTCATCCTGTCCGATATTCTAGTAATTACCCTGTCCGACAATAGTTGGCTACAGGTCTTCTCTGGAAGGTTCTATCATAATTGGAATAACATTTGATTGGTTAGATTTATTGCTTTATAATTACACATAATGATATAAGTAAGAGATTAAATTTGAGGCCACTGAATATCTTATGTTCTGTGTTGTCGTTTTGTATATTGTTTATTGTTGCATTTTGTTGTCACATCCCTATCTTTTTTAGGTTTTACTTTATTTACGGTTAGCTTGTTTATAAATCTTGTATTATAAAGAATTAATATATAAGAATTTATTATACTTATATCTTAAACTTATTATTATTGAATTCATTTATTTGATGTCTATTAAATGTTCAATGTCTTTGAATATTTAAAAATCTGTTATTATACTATTATAATATTTTATTTTAAATAATTTTTCTCATTATTCATTAATTCTTATACTTATTATATTGAGGATGGCTATGCGTTTGCAAAAAGTCCGAAAAGTCAATACTTATTCTTATTATTTTCATTCATTAATATTTATTTTGTTTATCTATTTATATTTCGATTAATATTATATATTACTTATATATATAATGTATATATTTTATTATTATTATTTAGATTTTTCAATTTTCTTTTCATCTCCAATTCATATTATTATTTCAATGATTATTAATATGATAAATGGTTATTATTCAATATAAAATTATAATACTCAAGATAATTATTATTATTCATAACTTATTTTCTACTTATATTCATAGAAACATTCTATATATTTTATTCTCTTTAAATCATATTTTCATTAACTCTATTAACCCATTTTGCACTTAATTATTAATCTTATTATATAATTATATATATATTATTAATTAATTCACACGATATATTATTTTTATTTTATTTTATTATTAACATCGACTTACTATGTTATCCGTATATTTATTCAATCATATATGAATTAATTTAAATGAATTATGGTTTTATTCATTCATTATTATATTAATTATCTATATTATTATATTATTATTATTAATGGAATTATTATTATAATTATTTTATTATTATTTTGGTATCTAGATATTGATCTATTCGTGTCAATTATTCTCTATGTTTCTGGGCTACTGTTTAAACTCAAAGATGTATCGGTAACTTGGTTAAATATAGTTCTCTCTCTTATACGGTTCCTGAATTTCCGATTGCTTACACAAAAATGTAAGTGTAGTTAAGTGCAAAATGTAGACAATTATAATATTATTACATTCTTGGCCTAACTAATTTTGCCTGCTCTGTGTTTTTACCTTGTTCTTGTTTAATGATTTTTTTCTTGTTTGTGAAATGCAGATTTGAGTCTCCAGAGCTACTTTTATTTCAATTTTTCCTTGTGGATAAAGAAAATAAAGAACAAAACAATGCAATGCAATGAATAGAATTACAATGATTTATGTCAAAGTTGTCAAAAAAGATAGAAAATAGGATCATGTAATTACGGTGTCCTCATTTCTCTATACATACTTCGTGTTTTGAATATTTAGCGGTTTATATTGAACAATAATAAATAATCATAGTGAGTTAGTAGTGTAGAGCCGAAAATTAATTCAATCGCTTCAATATATACAGATATAGTCATGAGAAGATTACTATTACCTCCCCATAGTAAATAACTATACCTAATTTAGGTCAGTAAAAGAGCAAGAGAAAGAAAACTGTAGAGAGAGAGAGAGAGAGACGGTGAGAGTGTATCGAATGTGCGACGCCACATCAATAAACTATTGCATGAGTCTATTGCATTTTTTAATGGTAAACGACATTATGTCGAGTCTATCTTTGCAAGACCTCTAAGATAGGCACCAGGTACTTTGATGGTAAACCCAATATACCTGCAACCACACCGTAGAAACTCATTGTCGCATTGGTCTTTGCTCCCATGACGTCTAGTAGCGTAGAGTTCTTGGACGGGAAAAGCATGCGAATTTCCAAGGGAAACGAGGTGAGTTCTTATTCTTAACAGTATTTAGGCTTGTTGTTCATATGACACAGTTTTAAAAAGCATCCGAGATAATGCGATTCTATCGGCTGACATATCCGAGTCGTGTTTCCTGGCTGCTACTCGTATCTCCTACTATCGCAGTAATTTTGAAACGCACGGCCGTCATCTCGTGAAGCTACCCACGTCAAAGCTCTGTCCTATTCCACGAATTGTCAACGAAATGACGAAACCGATCTGCAGTAGCCATTGCCGCGAACGTTCTTCTGTAGTCTGGTGTCTTATCAAATTCCGGCTGAACACAGGCGTAACATGATATGAAGGAAGAATTTTAACTATCTTCAGGCTTATGAGGCACTTCGCACATGATGAACAACTTGAATGTCTACTGAAATGAAGTACTAAACATCACACAGCTCTTTGTAGATGTCGAACCTCCCGATCCAATCAATCTTTCCGAGAGTCACTCCCCGTTAGCGAAGTATGGCAAGTAGTTAGTCTGCGCGACTCTCGAATGACTGTCAGTCCACCAAATTGTAACCGTTTTTCCGGAAACGGGGACTTTTACCTATCGTTATATTTGTCGAATATAAGATTACTCCCGCCATGACTCGGCGACATCCGATATCTGCACTAAATCATAACTATTTATAACTATACACGTGTATAGCTGAACGCAAAAAAGCCAAATACTGTTTTCAAAAAAAAAACACATGCGTTTGGAGAAGACAGTAGCATCTCTTCACCCGTCCAAAAGAATCTCATAGCCTACTGAGACTGTCATGTTGAGCACAGCAAGTCAACTCAAACCGTTTACGTAGTGTTGCAGGTAATACTGCTGGTCATAGCTAGCGGATATTTGCAGAACTGAACCTAACCGGCATTTTTACCATTTAAAGTTACAGCGTACATTAATGAATTTGATGGGCGCGACTTGTCTACGATTCACTCTGTCATCTATGTTATAGTATGAAATATTGTTACTATATCTAGCTATACTATAGTATATATAAGTATAATATCTATTTAATAGAGTATATATATTAATGCTGACATATTATATATATATAGTGGTAAATATAGGACATTTATGTAATATATGACCCAGCTATTACTAATTAATATATAGTGTCATAATTATAGGATTTAGCTAAATTCCCGATATCACTCTACTAAATATAATAATGAGTAAACATAGGGCGATTACTTAGGGGACGATTGGTCTCACACATCTAATCCCCCCCGAAATACAAGACGTGTCTAACGGTGAGTCATCAACTCAAGCATACCAAATGCTAAATCCTTATCTTGGAGATGTTTCGCAGTTTATCGGTAACACTTTTGTCCTTTACAAATATCTTTCATTCCATCTTGACCAATGAACCTAGATTCAAAATAGTCAAAACAGTTCACAGGGTCGATACGGTGCTTAGTAGAAGCATGTAGCCACATTTTCAATCTTATAGCGCCTATGAATGAATGGCGTTCACAATCAGAATCTGTGTTTAAAGTACCCTTTGAAGACATTCCGTTCGTTTTCGAAAATTTAAGTTAGTAACGATTTCGATGACCCCGAAGCTCTCGCCGCAAATGAGAAATTATCTTATGTTATCCTGAATATTTTACATTCGCCATCGAAACATTGAAAGGAAGGTGTTGCATACATATCTTGAGATAAAATTACTAACATCTTAGAAAAGCTATTTGCAAAAACCTTAAGGACATCCAATTCTTCAGAACAATTTATATCACGAATATTGTGCTGCATAAATTTGTTTTCTGAAATCTTCCAAAATCTTGCCATTTTATGACAAAGTTTCCACTTTCCTAGTCCAGGAAACGTCGGAAACTATCGGAATCTAAATTGTGAAGACAGAAATGGGAATATAACAAAAGCTTGTGATAGCAGCGACCGCTATCAATAGTGCATCGTCTAGTTGTAATAATACAATCTTCCCCAAATATGAATGATGGAGTGATGCTTACTTAAAAGATAAATTAACCAAATCTCCCTTTATTTTCAACCGCATACCGGTGAATGATGAACTTCAAACTTTAAAGGCGTAATTTAACAAAACGTTACTTCTAAGTTCATGCTTCACTTACCCCTGTTAAAAAAGATGATTTAACCATATACACACATGGGAAATCGACGTAGAGTTGAGTATCAATGCCTAACACATTAACAGCTTGTGTAATATAGTACACCATATGCATGAAATGTAGATTGGCTGTCAGGTACAATATCCCTATGAAAATATTCAGATTTTAAGCTAATATGATATCTATAGTAGTATATAGTTCTTATATAAATATATAATATATTATAAATACCGTAATATGTATATTAGCTATAGTAAGTAATCGTAATAATATGATTAGAAGTATATATAAACAATAATATATTATAGAATTAGGATATATAATTAAACTTTATACTCGTAATAGATATATATTATATTGACCTACATCGACAAATAGTATCTACTCAACTGATTTCATAATATCTCAGAAAGATCATATAATATTTATATAACAAGATATCAGTATCCTAGATATAAGTATACTGTACTACATATACTAATTATATCTATAATACGTTAAAGTTATATCAAAGTATATAGTTTTATTATTATAATCTATAATATATATTATATGTATGATATAGGCCGTTAATAGATATTCATTCATTAGTCAACTAAATTATATAATCTTTGTTATATAAGAGATTTGTCATATATTGTAATATAATATTGATACAAGATATATGTAATCCTAGCTAATAAATACATATTTACTAGTACTCGTATTATACATACTGTATGACCTAATGATAGTAAGTGACGTATATATATAAAATATATATATCATACAAATATATATGATATATTATGCTACAGAGAATAGTAGAAGTAATTAGATAAGTCAAGTATAAACGATTACTGACTCACCTTAGGTTAGGAGCTCTTCATACATTAGCCCTATAACTATCTATTTAATTACATAGTATATTAGAGACAACCAGTGATAAAGCAATAAAGGATATTAATTAGATTAGATAATTAAAAGGAAGTCAAGAATTAAATGAATTATGTATAAATACCTTTAATTTACCTTAGGAGAATATATAACTTAGATTAATAATAGTCTACGTAGTAACAGAGTACATTATATGGTGTTAATATATGTGTAACAGATATATAGTAGTAGTAAAGTACTAGGAACTAAATCAGTTAGATTACGTTCACATCATGCTGTATATATTACGGGCCCCTACTAAAGACTACTAAATGTATTCATAATTTTATAATAATGATTTACTAGATATAGCTAAGTCATTTGAGTCATATATGAAATAAAATAATCGATACAAAATTATACTGTTAATCTCCATATTAAATTTATATATAGTACATTTTTACTAGCCTCATGTATGGAGTATATATTAGTACCCGAGAGGAGATGAGCTTCGCGATTTCAAAAACAGTCCCCGCCCGCCGAATTTATTTTCACTCTACCCTCTGTTTATATATTATTATTTACGGCGCACATAATATGAATGTGAGGCTTATGAATTATTGAATATACTCATCAAGTTGTATTAAATATAGATATTATACTATAAATACTCATATTCGCTACTTATTAGTATAAATACGTACATGATCACCCTTAAAGTTTACCAATAATCTTCAGGTATACTATAGATGATACAGTATCACTATTAATACAAAAGAATACGGTATATAATATATAAACTTACTTATAATATATATTGTAAATGTTCTGAAACAACGTAATCGTGGAAAATTTTTTTTTCCAAAAACGAATATTATTTTTCCAGAGAATTCTCGATATCTGGAATGAAAGAATAAATATAAAGTTAGCAATAGCAAAATATCAAATTTTCTTTCTTCAATTTGAAAGCATTTACTGTGCCTTTAAGTAAATTCGCTTTAGTTTCACAATACCGAATGATCCTTTTCATCCAAATGATATTCTTCTGTATCTTTTTCTAAATATTAATAATAATAATACTTATATATATATATATAATATACGTACATAAGTATAAGTAGTTGGCTAATTAGGATATATATATATATAATATATACTTACATTATAAATAACTCATATGAAAAGTACAATTTTCAATAAAGCTAATAATGTTCTTGCTGAATATTTATAAAAATTTCTTTAATAAAGTATAATAAGCAAACTAAACTCCTAGAATAAAATTAAAGTTCCGTATAACTATTAATTATATATACTATATCATATATATATATATATATATATATATACTCACAGCATTAAGAATATAATAAATATAAATAGTATTATCTTCGATAATATAGAAAAGATATTATATAGTCTTAAACCCCAATATTAGAAGTATATAATTATATAATATCTCCATATATATATATAGAGAGAGGAGAAAGAGATGAGAGGGCACGAGAGAAGTGGAGCATATTTTGTCGCAAAAGGAGTACCGAAGGTCACGTAATAAGAGAGGTCAAGCAGTGGTTTAGCTAGGTAAGTAAAGTCTACAAGCTATCCCAGATATAAGTAAAATAGAATCGTGAAGCAGATTTTCTCGTTGACTTACAATTAATAAAATTATCCAGAAACTTGATGATGTGCGTTGCTATATGATGTATTTTGAGGGGAGTCGAGGGGACGAGAGGAGGAGGGAATGAGTCGGATACTTCTACTAAGTTCTGAATTCTAGTAAATTTATTTTTTTGTGATAATAAAGAAGAAAGATATTATTTTTGTATTGTATTAGCATTAAATTTATCAGTGATGGTGATCTATTGCTAAACACCAAATTTCGCTTGCTCCAGGCTCTTAGCAACATGATTTTTTTCCGACCAAATAAATCTGACAAAGCCAATCATAAGCGGATATAAAGTAGATCATAAAAGATAAATATTCTATCCGACACGCGAATCCGGAATTTTTTATTCTTTTTTTTTTTTTTCGTTCTTTTTTTTTTTTTTTTTTTCCTATTTTCTATGTTCTTTATCACAGGTTAGCAGAAGAAGCTATTCCCGAAGCTTAAATCTCCAATGAAAATCTTCCGCTTTAACAGCCCAGTACGTATAAATCAAAAAATATATTAAAATTATAGTTTTTACTCTCAAGTTCTCTAGACACTCAGTTCGAAGAGATAAAAAAAATTACATTATCATTACAAGGTAAGTCGTAATGGGAGAAACCATAACACAATCTACATCGATAACTAAAGCAACGTGCGTTCGCTTTTTCATATGTCATGTGCGTAGTTATCCTCCTC
Organism: Trachelipus rathkii; assembly: GCA_015478945.1. Lineage (NCBI taxonomy): Eukaryota > Metazoa > Arthropoda > Malacostraca > Isopoda > Trachelipodidae > Trachelipus > Trachelipus rathkii. The sequence continues at coordinate 6,347 of JABUQX010139256.1, read as the reverse complement.
CTACCAGAAATAAAGATAATAATATGCCCAAAAATATGTATAAAATAACATTAAAGGCGACTATTATGGGATAATAAGATCTACAACTAGACAACAAACCAAACATGATAGAGACAGAAATTAGCCCGTCTTCATTGAGCATGGTCGAAGTAGAGTTGCTTCAACGGCACCGCTCTCAATGCCAGCGCGCGATCTTGGAGCGAGCGGGATTTGCTCTGCAGTACAGGCACACTTGCTGGCGATGCACTTACCCTATGCTTAATGGATGTTAGTTGAGTTGTCAGGAAGTTAAAGAAGAAAAGTTTGCCTCAATGATAAAATATTAAGTCTCCTTAGTGAACTTAGAACCTAATTCAGCAGGAATTAAAAATATGAATACTCAATCAATCTAATAAAAGGTGTAGGACTTTCTTTGAAAAGAGCAACCACCATGCAAAATTTGTCACATTTATTTCTCCTTTAATTCATCAAATAGTTTGAAGTATACGACTAAATGCTCGTTACTAGCGGCTTGAAAAAACAGATTAGTTGAACATTGTCTTTATGGCGAATCTTGGCTCCTCTGTGTTGCTAAGGTCTAATTTGTATCTTTAAATTATGTTCAATGTTTTCTTTCATCGATCACTCAGAAAAATCTATTATAGACGACAGGAGAAACAGCAGCGGACTGCGTTCCATAAACAACAGTAGAACAAAATAACGAGTTTACAATGATCTAGCAACGAGTTGCTTAATAAACGAACAACTATTTTTTAACTTAAAAAAGACCAAATCATGTAGTCCGATTACATGAAGGTCTCAAATTCGAAGTGAAAGATAAATGCTAAAGGACATCATTTTTAAAAAGGTGGTTCAATCCTACTTCCTCAACCTCGATAAACCATATTCTTTGATTTTAGCTCCCGAGTCTTAATAAAGGAGACCTGCGCATGCGACTGCGTCAGTCGTGAAAACGAGTGATTGAATATGAACAATACTCTCATTTCGATGAACATAACTATGCGCATACTTTATTCTAAAAGGCTTGTGAAAAGTGTTCTTATAGTAAATCAAGAAATGAGATACACTACGTCCGGATCTGAACAAATTTTCACAAAATAGTGCAGAACCACTTAGGTTCGAGTAATACTGGATCCGAAAGTACCGTAAACGTGAGCCGTCAGCGAGTCCAGGATAAGGGATTCCGGATAATTACGAGTAGCCGGATCTGGGTAAATGATAGGCCTCTCGGAGTCGGTAAAGCCCGACTCAGCCGCTGAATAATGGAATTTTTTTGACGGAAAAATCTGAATAATTTGTTGAAATATTTATCATTGCACTTTATCTGTAGAAGACGCATTAAGCTGAAACAATTGATCTCCAAGCAATAGTGCAGAAACGAGCTGAATAGCTGTTACTGAGTCCCAGTAAGGTCCGAACGCCATCAGCCGAATTAAGAGCCTTAAATCCCCGACCGTCGGGAAGCAAGCTAGGACGGAGCAAGCCGAGCCGGACGGCCGGCGCAGAGCCGAAGAGTCGAATGGTAACATTAAATAGTTACATAGTTCATACTCAATCATTTTCCTATGACTGGTACATATAAATCACATATCATATTTTATCAGAGCAACGTGAGGAATATTTGATTCACTTGAAAAAAGAGATACATTCATAATATAAATAGTAAATTTACCCTATTGATGGATCCCCCTGAAAACAAAAGGATAAAAGTGCCAGGCACTTGATCATTAAGAGAACTCAATGATGAATAATATTCGGATGCTTGATATAAACTTATATATATATATATATGAATTTATCTATATTCCCTTACTATTAGTAGGGTACTACGTTATACAGTATCTCTGTCCTAGCAATATATTATATAATTTGACTGAACGGCATCCAAAAATTAAACATTACTTGAAAGAGATCAAGCACAACTGCGCTATAAATGGTTTAAATAGAAAGAAAAGTAAAATAAATTACAAATGATCAATACATGATCAATGAGTGAATGTATAATGAATAAATATACGTATAAATCTATAGTATTGAATGGTTATATGCTAATATAGTCAAGTAACACTGTAATTCAATGATCTTGGCTATCATTAGAGATGGGATTATATTAATTATACTGATAACAATACTTTGAAGAGTTATGGTATACTATTTAAATAGAATAGGAGTAATACGTATTTTACTACTATATGTACTATGGGGTATTAATGATATGTAATTTGAAATACCTATTTCACTAAATAAAGAATATCAAAGACAAATGAAGATTATAACAGGTCTATACCTCATTATACCGGTCCAAATAATATAATTCAACTGAGGACGATATCCATAACTGACATCCACTCATATGCTAATATAGATATATATTTCTGAGGAATATATATAATATTTTTATAGTACTATGTAATAAATAATATAATTGAGTTATTTAGGTAGTGCAATTATGTTCTTCATATAATATAAAATAAAAGTACGTATATCTATATAGTAAAACACTGTGTATATAATATAATATAGTAATATCATATATATATATAATCTCACTAACTTATTTCATCTTATTATATTAATTATATAGTATATTAATGATGTATAATATACTACGTAATTTTCTTTAAGATAATAATAATAATATGCAAGCATATATAAAAACACACCTTTGGAGTAGGATGGTTATATGATATACCATACTACGTTCGTATTTTGACTAAAAATATAATCTATCTACATATTGCTTAATATCAAAATCTTACTCTTTTATGAGTATAGGAACTATAAGAATTGCATCAGCTAAACATACTCCTTGTCCTACAGCACTACATACTGCAGATACATCATATAATTGATAATATAAAGTATACTTAATATATTATATATATAATTGGACCTATAAAAGTAGATGTAATTATAAATACATATATCAAATTATATATCTTTGATTTGAATAAATAAGATCCTAAAATCAATAAATGTCTATAATAGTATACAATAACCCACAATGTGCCTTTAAATTTAGACTATTTAAAGATAATAATAATAATTCTCGATGTTAATATAAAATTAGATAGTTACTACCTATATGTTCGTTATATAGCTATGACCAAATAGATGAGGTCATAAGATGATATAATAATTTGTATCACTAGATAGTTAATATGACAGTTGTAATAAACCCTATTGACATAGATAATATTACTACTAAAATATAACTATATATTAGTACTAACTACATACTATATATAACTATCACGATTAATAACTACGTATCGTCATAATAATTATCACATAATAATACTTATGCCAATTCACTTAAGTTATCCGGTAATACGTAATGGGTAATTATAGGTCTTATATAATATATTGTTAACAACCTGAATTGACAGTATATAAATTCTTATTACATTACATCAATTACATAATCAGCTACTTATATATATAAACAAATGAGTTATATACATAATAAACATATATATAAATAGCGTAGCTATAATCATATATATATGTGACATGACTTACCTGAAGTATATATCATAAATCTATAGTATGTTTTTTTGTCTGCCAACCTGGAAAATGATAAATAACGTTAATAACTATTAAATATTATTTATATCTAATAGAATAAATTATAGATGGTAATATAAATATACTATATAGTATATATTTATATATATGTATATTTTAAGTAAAAATAAAAATCTATTCACTGTAGTGTATATATCATATATTATAAATAATCTATATGAATCAACATATAACCGGATGATAAATATGACCTAGTATATCAATTAAGATATTATAGCTAATATATATAATACTTATAGTATACGTCATATGGAGCTAGATCACAGACCCCCCGTGGAATTTATTATATAGTTCCTATTGTTGTACTGACTGATTCAATCATATTATTAATGTAGTCATATATTTTATTGTACTATGAGTACTTATAAAGATACTATGTGCCTGGTCTGTGATATAAGTACTTAGATATAGAAATATATCGTCGGCACTACTTGATAGTATTGGAGAAATATTATAATATATAAAGTAATATCATATTATTGTGAAAGCATTGAAGTATATGGAAACTGCGGATATATATATATATATATAATACTATAGTATTATATAATATATCATTATATATACTAAATAATAACATATATATACTCCAACAATTAGAAGAATTAACCAATATATATAGTAATTAATAATAGTAATATTATATATAATATTAATTCATAATATATATAAATCCTATTATTAATATACTACTACGAAATAATTATGATATATTATAATAAATATATATATAAGTATATTAGGTATAGTACCTATAATTTATTTAGTTGATATTTAAATAATTTGTAAAACGTAATACATGATCGTTGATCTCTGTGGAAGATAAATATAGTAAGTATTAGTACTGATTCATTATATAGGTCACGTTATAGTCACGTGATATAATACTATATGGTGGAATATCTTCAAAAAACCTACACTGAATCATATGTATTACGCAAGTGAAATTGATGACTAATATACTATTATATATATATAGTATATATATATATATATACTAACAAGTATAATTATAATATGGGTTACAATAATAGAACTATTGTAAATTTATAAGTATATAATCATGGTTCTGAGCCGAGCTGTGGCCAAGCTCAGTGAGGTTCGTGACATGTAGATACGAGACGCAAAAAAACTGATTGACCTACGCCCTATGACATCCCTAAACTTATTACATGAGGGAAAAAGACAGGATACGGGGGCCCGCCGCAACTAGTTGGTGTAACCCTTTCTACATCCGCAATAACGACGGCCGACGCTTCTTTAGGTCGATGTTATCAGACTCCTGGCTGGCGGAAGTGAACTGAATTCTCGTTCGTGTTTATATACAGGCAAAATAGTCGTCGACACAAGCATGAGCTTGTTTGACCCCATGTCGGGCGTGGCATTACTTTAGTTGCAATTTGCTCTTGTATCCAGAGAGCACCACCAGTCGAGGAATGCCGGGGATATTGCACGATGCAACGACCAGCGCAGGTGGTTCGAAGAGGCGTACTTCTCCCATGGCGATTTATTGTATATAGTAATAGCAAGTTTAAACATGACATAACTTAATCAAAGCTATCAGACCTGGGAAGCAGATCTTGAAACAAAGTGGCTACTATGTATATTATATTATATACTATTATATATATATAATATAATATATAATATATATATATATATATATAGTGATTACTTATATGTACGTTTTAGTTAATTAATAATATATATCTTGCCGGTCACTTAACCTATATTCATTATTGATAATATTGGTCAGTATATATTTTATTACGAGTACACACACAGCATGTCCTATATAGATATCAAACGTAAATATTCTTTATTAAGATTTCAATTCTCGCACGCTAAATTACATAACTACTATACCATATCAATATATCACACTACGGTATATATCTATATCTATCGTGCTAATATACTATACTAGCTGCTGACCTATGTGTAACAGGTAAATATAGCGTTATGTATTATTATTATAGGTAACATTTAAGGTTCTCCACCTCAAAAATAAAAAAAATAAAAATCAAACTCCTCCTAATATTACCATCACCTACTAATATAATCATTTCATTAATATACTTTAATAATTCAATAATAATTATATAATTCAAATAGTTTAAAATGGAATTTAAATGTTCTTTTTAATCTTTATGATGATCCATATGAACCCACTTACTCTAAGTTGGCGACGTGTCAGATCATAAAAGAAATATAACATTGAATTTATAAATACTAATTACTAATTACATCTATATAGACCTGCGTGATGTCTATTTATTAAGAACATTATTTTTCATAAATACATGTTGATTTATTTTTTAAAACGTCGAGCGCGGGCTCGAGTCTTTAAAAAGAGATTAACCATAAAATAATTCCACGGTGTTCGTGTGGTGTTGCAGTGTGATGACTGTGCTGTGATGCTGTAAGTGATGTGGTCGCACTGCTGGGATGTCACTCATTCATATACCCTATAGTGTATAGTCACTTTATAGTATAGATATACTAAAATATATTAGCTGTGTGATATAGTCACGTTGTCTACGCGAACTCCGCCAATTGTGTATATGGTATTGCTTCTCCCCGCCTAATTTTAACTAGTCTATCCTCATACTAACCAAGAAATCTTATGATGATATGTGATAGATAGGTGTCTGTTGCTGCTGTTTTCGACATAGATGATGTACCAGCAAACTTCAATATTACAACACGGAACTCTCTGTATATAGATTAAGGTTAGAATCTTACTTTTGTCTCTTCTC
>JABUQX010139255.1:0-5000 GCA_015478945.1 Trachelipus rathkii | reverse complement strand
CACACACACACACACACACACACACCACACTTTACTTACACTTATACACCCACATTCACTATGACACTTATTCACTATAACACTTACATTTACCATAGACACGTACATTTACCACTTATACACACGTACAAACACACTGCCAACCCTTTTGTCGTCCATGGGTCAATTTTGACACCCACGGTAAAAAAAATTTTTTTGTCCTTCCTTTAGGACTTAGCCCTTTTTGATTTCTTAACCTTGTTTGACCATGATATTTAGCCTTTACCTTTCCATATACCATGGGTAAATTTAGACCCATGTCTAACTTTATGGCTTTGATGGTTCGCAATCACCGTAAAGAAGTATCTTGTGATGTTCTATTAGTGTTCTATGATGTATTCTATGAGTGCCAGGTGAGTGCAGAGGTGAGTGCCAAGTGAGTGCCAATGAGTGCCAATTGAGTGCCAAGTGAGTGCCAATGAGTGCCACATAGTGCCACATAGTGCCAAGTGAGTGCCACATAGTGCCAACTAAGTGCCACTTTTTTCAAGCCTTTTCTAGCCTCCCCTGAGCCCCGAATAGCCCTAAGATGGGTGTCTACCCCTAGGTTATAAGATATGAGGATTCGATTGGTTATTACAAGTTGCTGGGATGCTTCCTACTATGAGTTAGTCTTTTTCTATCACTTATTCAGCTATATATTATTATATATATATATATATATATATAATATATATATATATATATATTATTATTATATATATATATATATAAAATATATATTATATATATATATATATATATATATATATATATATATAGTATATATTATTATATTACCTGCACCACACACACACACACATACCCACTATGACACTTATACACACATTCACTATTGACACTTATACACCACTATGACACTTATAAGCACTTACAATCTCCATAGACACTTACATTTAACCATATACACTACACTCACACCCACACACAGATACACTTACGTTTTACACTCACCACACTTGCATATTTTTGATGCTCAACTTTGATTGCCCTCAACTTTGCCTCAATTAATGCCTCAACTTTGACTGCCTCAACTTTGAAGGTTCATTTTTTATGACTCATCTTTGATGACGTCATCTTTGATTCCATCTATATTGATGATTCATCTTTGATGAAATCATCTTTGATGGATCATATCTCTACCCTACATTAAAGAACAGAGTTAATTTAATGTCTTCCCCTAGATTCATAAGCTAACCCACCAGGCTCACCGGCGCCCGCCGCGATGAAGTTCGGGCAACCGGCACCCGCACGAGCGACCGCCGCGACGACCGGCCGCCGCGTGCGCCGCCGCCGCGCTGGCGCCCGCAGGCCCAATTCCCCGCAGGACTGACAGCCGCGATATCTATTCGATAAGTCATTCATTTTTTATTTCATACTTAAACATTTCAAAATTTCTTTTCAAAATATACTATGAGTCATTCATTTTTATTTCATACTTAAACATTTTTATTAAAACATTTTCGCGAACTAATTATGGTCCATAAAATAACTTTATATTTTACTTGATACTTTTTATATAAATTTTTTATATATGATAATAATAAAAAAATCTATAGTGTCTGATATATAATTATTTTATTTTACAATAATTGTACGAAATTTTATTTAAAAACAATTAACATTACCATACCTAAAGCAGTTAATCAGTTAAAACAATAGAGGTGTTACCTAACACCTAGGGGATTAGTATGCTTTTGTTTACTGCTTTACTGCTTTAAAATCATTTACTGCTTTAACTTTCTGCTTTACTGCTTTAACTCACTGTTTTACTGCTTTAACTCACATATTTATTAAAATTACATACCTTAAAGCAGTAAATCAGTAAATCAATAGAGGTGTGACCTAACACCAAGGGGGGATTAGTATGCTTTTGTTTTACTGCTTTACTGCTTTAACTTTCTGCTTTACTGCTTTAACTTTCTGCTTTACTGCTTTAACTCACATACATTACATACCTTAAAGCAGTAAAGCAGTAAATCAATAGAGGTGTGACCTAACACCAAGGGCGGATTAGTATGCTTTTGTTTTACTGTTTACTGCTTTAACTTTCTGCTTTACTGCTTTAACTTTCTGCTTTACTGCTTTAACTTTCTGCTTTACTGCTTTAACTTTCTGCTTTACTGCTTTAACTCATATGTTTTACTGTTTTAACTCATATATTATAACTTATGTTTTTATTATTTTAATACTTTTATTATTATATTATTTATTTTCTTTATTATTTTTTATTTCTATCAATTCTATTATTTAATTTTATTTTTTATTATACTAATAATTAATTTATTTATTACTTCATCCTATGTTTATTATTTACTTCATGCCTATTGTTATTATTATTTAGAAAACACATTCATATGACACTATACACACATTCACTATGACACTTATACACACATTCACTATGGCACTTATACACACATTCACTATGACACTTATACACACATTTACTATGCCACTTACGTTTACCCATATGACACTTACATTTACACTTATACACACGGGCGCGTGCGCACACGCACTTACACTATACACACATTCACTATGACACTTATACACACATTCACTTATGACACTTACATTTAGCCATAGACACTTACTTTACACTTATACACACAACAACACCACACACACACACACACACACACACACACCACACACACACACTCCACACAAATTTACTTACACTCACCACACAGATTTACTTACACTCACGCAGATTTACTTACACTCACACACAGATTTACTTACACACGCAGATTTACTTACACATATAACGTATAATTTATTAAAACATTTTATGTTTTAATTAAACACGAACATTTATATTACTCATTCAAATATAACTAAAATTATTTCAAAGTTTCTTAAAACTTCTATAATAAATCAATCATTATCTTTGAACAAAGAAATTATTATTAACTGTTAATACTTTTTGTTTTAAAATCATACTCGTTTTAGCTGTTAAGCGGTGCACAAGCTCTCTGGTTTGTAATAAAAGTGTTCTATTTTCACTAAGTGTATATCATGAATCACCTTAACAAGTATACCTCAATACAAGACATTATCCAGTGGGAAATCAAGATCCCCGGAAGTAGGGTTTCATTCTTATATAAAAGAAAACCCGATGGATTTGAATTTTTCAAGTGTGCTACCCAATCACCCTGTTATATACCAAGCGTATTTTCGTGAGTCCAGATGAATTACTTTGTATATGTAATCACACTGAAGAGTGGCTTATTATTACATGGCTAAAGATGATGTAAAGCAGTAAGTCAATAGAACATAACGTGGCATAGCTTGGTGTAGAGGGGTGCTAGGGGCTAACCTTACTGATTTACTGATTTATTGCTTTAAGATACGTAAAATATATGTTTTTAATAAAATTTCATAAAATTTTAGTAAAAGTTATTTTAAAACTTGATAGTTATAAAATTTATAAAAAAAAAGTATTAACAGTTAATAATAATTTCTTTGTTCAAAGATAATGATTGATTTATTATAGAAGTTTTAAGAAACTTTGAAATAATTTTAGTTATATTTGAATGAGTAATATAAATGTTCGTGTTTAATTAAAACATAAAATGTTAATAAAATTATACGTTATATGTGTAAGTAAATTTGCGTGTGTAAGTAAATCTGGTGTTGTTGAGTTGTAAGTAATCTTTGCGTGAGTGTAAGTAAAATCTGTGATTGTGAGTGTAAGTAAATCTGTGTGTGAGTGTGTGTGTGTGTGTGTCTGGGTGTGCGTGTGTGTGTGTGTGTGTGTGTGTGTGTGTGTGTGTGTGTGTGTGTGATGTGTGTGTGTGTGTGGTCTGTGTTGTTGGAATGTGTGTGGTAGTTGTGTATAAGTGTAATATTAAAAAATGTTTCGTGGTTTAATAAAACGTTATATTATTCAATAAATTTAATCTGTGTGATTGTAAGTAAATCTGCGTGTGTAAGGTAATCCTGTGTGTGAGTTGTAAGTAAATCTGCCAGGCGTAGTGTAAGTAAATCTGTGTGTGAGTGTAAGTAAATCTGTGTTTGAGTGTAAGTGTAAGTGGTGTGTGTGTGTGTGTTATGTGTGTGTGTGTTGTGTGTGTGTGTTGTGTGTGTAGTGTGTGTGTGTTGTGTGTCTGTGTGTGGTGTGTGTGGTGTGTGTGTGTGTGTGTTGTGTGTGGTGTAAGTGTAAATGAAGTGTCTATGGCTAAATGTTAGTTGTTCATCTGTGAATGTGTGCTATAAGTGTCAATTGAATGTGTGTATAAGTTAACGTGCGTGTGTTGTGTGTGTGTGACCCGCGTGTCTGTGTATAAGGTGTAAATGTAAGTGTTTATGGGTAAATGTAAGATAGGGAATGTGTGTATAAGTGTCATAGTGAATGTGTGTATAAGTTGTCATAGTGAATGTGGTATAAGTTTGTATAGTGATGTGTGTATAGTTGTCAAGTGAATTGTGTTCTAAATAATATAACAATAGGCATGAAGTAAATAATAATAAACAATAGGTATGAAGTAAAATAACACTAAGTATAATAATAAAAAATAAAAAATAAAAAATAAAAAATAATAGAAATAATAAAAATAATAATAAAAAATATAATAATAATAAATAAATAAAAAGTATTAAAACAAATAAAAAACATAATGTTAATAAATATATGAGTTTAAGCAGTAAAAACAGTAAAGCAGAAAGTTAAAGCAGAAAGTTAAAGCAGTAAAGCAGAAAGTTAAAGCAGTAAAGCAGAAAGTTAAGCAGTAAAGCAGAAAGTTTAAAGCAGTTTAAAGCAGTAAACAAAAGCATACTAATCCCCCTAGGTGTTAGGTAACACCTCCTCTATTGTTTTACTGCTTTACGTGCTTTAAGGTATGTAATGTATGTTGAGTTAAAGCCAGTCAAAGCAGAAAGTTTAAAGCCAGTAAAGCAGAAGTTAAAGCAGTAAGCAGTAAAACAAAAAGCATACTAATCCCCCTAGGTGT
>JABUQX010139254.1:27500-32683 GCA_015478945.1 Trachelipus rathkii | reverse complement strand
CATTGTGCTTCGTTCAATCGGAAGGTGGTGCGCAGTAGTTTCATTTATGTGAAACGCTTTCAGCGGAATTTTTCGTTACTTTTCATAAGGGAAAGAAAAATTTGCTGAAGAGAATGAGACCTTATCAAATCCCATCAACGATTACAGCTCCCTCTTTATCTTTTAAATCTTTACACATCCATCATTATTCCTTATTGAGTTAATTTGCTATCATCTGCAAACTTGGAAACCTTACATTTAAGTCCCTGGTCAAAATATTTTTACATGTATGAGGAACAGCCACTTGACCTAAGAAATCGTTACGGACCACAAACATGTCTCCTCATTTCCATTATTAAATACTTTTCATTTTCATTGATTAACTATTATTATTATTATTATTATTATTATTATTATTATTATTATTATTGAGTGATGTCATTACCATTATCATTATCATTATCATTATCATTATCATTATCATTATCATTATCCATTATCTATTATTATTATTATTATTATTATTATTATTGTTATTATTAGTATTATTATTATTATTATTATTATTATTATTGAGACTTAGGAATCAAAAATTTTGATCTCTAAAATAATTTCGGAAGGGTTATACAAAGATAAAAACGAAAGACTTATATATATCCATGTATATAGATAACCATATAAATGGTGTACCTATATATATATATATATATATATCATATATATATGTATATATATATATATATATATATATATATATATATATATAACAACACTTATCATATATATATATATCATCTCTATAGAGAGAGAGAGAGAGGAGGGAGAAATTTTAAAAATACAGGTTTTTTTCAATTAATCGTCATCGTCATCGTCATCGTCTGCGAGCGGCAAAATTTGCTCTAATCGTCATCGTCATCGTCATCGACAAAAAATTTCATAATCATTCATCACTAATATATATATATATATATATATATATATATATATATATATATATATATATGCTTATATAACTTTCATATATATATATATATATATGCTGCTATAACTATATATATATATATATACTATAACTATATATATATATATATATATATATTTATATATATATATAATATATATATATATATATATATATGCTATATATATATATATATATATATATATATATATATATATATATATATATATATATATATATATATATATATATATATATATATATATATATTAAATATTACATATTAATCGCAATTAGAAGATGTAAATAAAGAAAGAACATATAATGGGAAGATAAAGAAATTACTACCTTCTCTGGGATTGAACCACCGCCTGTTGTTAATGAGGACAATATACCCGATGTTATACAACTGAGTTATCCTCCAACCCAAAAAGTTGGATTCAAGAACAGTTATAAAGCAACAGAGTTCCCGTCAAGGGGCGACATCACCAGGTGTCCAGCCTGTCCCATCCCTCGTTCTTTATATTTTAGATGTTAAATATTGCATAATGATCTGCAATTAGAAGATGTAAATAAAGAAAGAACATATAATGGGAAGATAAAAAAATTACTGCCTCCTCTGGGATTGAACCACCGCCTGTTGCGAATGAGGACAATTTACCCGATGCTATACAACTGAGCTATCCTCCCACCCAAAAAAGTTGGATTCAAAAACAGTTATGAAGCAATATATGCAATAAATTTTAAATGAATGAGTCACAGGAGATTTTACTCTCCATCAGCGGGATTCGAACATTGGACACCACGTCGAAGCGTTACCAATAACCGGATGCTCTAACCACTAGGCCATTCACATCCCCAAAAAAGAACGCTTCAAGCGTAGTTTCTAAAGCACCCGGTTTTCTCATACCATAAATGGCCTCGCCCCATCAAAGGCCTAGCCCCCATCAAAGGCCTGGCCCCCATATGCAATATTTAATATGCAATATTTAACATCTAAAAAAATATAAAGAACGAGGGATAGGACAGGCTGGACACCTGGAGATGTCGCCTTGACGGGAGCTCGGTTGCTTTATAACTGCTCTTGAATCCAACTTTTTTGGGTTGGAGGATAGCTCAGTTGTATAACATCGGGTATTTCTTTAGTTAAAATAATACCAAAGGGAAAAAAATTTATTTTTTTTATAACTAACGGAATACCACAGGGTAAACCGCAAAGATGGCAGGAGTCGGGGTCTCTCGGCCTCCCGGTGGACGACGGTGGGGACTTTGTCCCCCCTCTATCCCCCGGCGGCTGGAGCTCCCTAAATGGTGAAAAAAAATTTTTTTTTTAAATTTCCAACTAATAAATGCAAAAAAAGAAATATATATATATTAAAAACACCCCCTTAGAATTTTCCGCTGATTCCAAATATGTAATTCGTTTTACTGCAGGTGCTACCGTTCTCGAGTTACATGATGTCAGCTTTAGACACTCTGACCTATATACACACACACACACACATATATATATATATATATATATATATATATATATATATATATATATATATATATATATATATATATATATAGATATATATGCAAACTTTGTTTCAAAATAATTAAATCATACTTTGAAACAAGCTGGCAGCTTCTAATATACACCAATCGATTCCTTTTAAATCGTCATCGTCATCGTCATCGGCAAATTTCGCCGATTATTTTGCCGATTAATTGAACAAATATTAAGAATTTTGAATAATATTAAAACTCAATAATAATAATAATAATAATAATAATAATAATAATAATAATAATAATAATAATAATAATAATAATAATAATAATAATAATAATAATAATAATAATAATAATAATTAATAATTTTATATATATATATATATATATATATATATATATTTATATATATATATATATATATATATATATATATATATATATATATATATATATATATATATATATATATATATATATATATATATATATACCCATTTTGCTTATGGTATGTATGACATTCGAGTGCCTAATGGTTCGCCTTTCTGTTATGCGTTCATATCCACACTCATCCTCCAGACAACATATCATGTACACATACTTATATCCACACCCCTCTTGTAGACAACATCCTACAGACAGCCCTATCCCTTATATCCATACGTGTGGGAGAAAAAACCCACATAGTATGTCCTGCGTGTCGTAGAAGGCGACTAGGGGACGGTGGTAGTTAGGTTGGCTGCTACTACCACTATCTTTTGCCAGGAATGCTAATGCATGCCTCCGAGAGAAGGTCGTGATCGCAGTAAGCGTCCTTCTATCCTTCGGCGAAAATGTATGAATCTATCTGTATATGAAATGTCAGAGGAATAAATGTTGAGGAGAGATGAGGAGAGAGGTGATGGATGTATTTAGAAGAGCAAATTTGATTTGCACGCTGTGACAACAAAGATAAAAGAAGAAACGGTGAAAAATGAGTGGTGTGGTTTGAAATGTGTTTGAGTTGCTGTGGAAATTAATGAGAGGGGATAGAAGGATTTGCAATTCTGATGAGTGAATTTTGGTATAGAGCTATGGTAGATTTTTGTGTTTTCTGAGTCTTAGAACTATAAAAAGTTAAATTTCAGTTGTGAAAAGGTCATTTGTTTGGTTGCGACATATGATCCATCTGAGGATAATGTTTTGAGAAGAGTACGATTTTCTGGGATAATCTGAATGATGTTTTTGGATGAGGGGAATAGGAGATTCAGTTCATTGCCACATATCTGCCCATTCAAGGATTTTTTACAGTTGTCACCACCATTCACGGGCAGAGCCTATTCAAGGAGGGGGTTGGTACTCTCAAAAAGTTCACCCTCTAGCGCAAATTACGCATATGAGCACAGACGCAGGCTTTAAAGTGGGAAGATTAAATTTAGTAGGAAATACAGAAGATGGGAGAAATTCCACAGAACAGGGTGGTGGAAAGAAGGAAGCACCACAGCAAACTAGCCTGGAGTTACCAATGTCAACACAATACTCGTGCGCAGATACAGCACCTATTGTGCTACGAAGGCGTCGTAAAGGTGGTGGTACGCGAGTGGATAGCTCCCTCGAGCACTTGCGCTGCAGTACCTATAGGATAGAGATAAAGCTCACTAACATCGCCTCGCAAAGATAGAGGGTCAAGTGAGAACTGGAAAGTACAGAACAGTTTATAAGCCTTTTTGCCGTTGACTCGACCCTTTCCAAAAGCCGGGTGAAACCAGAGCCCCCAGATATGAGGCCGTACTCCATGCGTGGACCGGATGAGACAGCTTTGGCCTTAGCGGAGCAGCTGAAGAAAAGGAGGAAGTCTCACAGTCTAAAAGCAAGGCTTCCCAGTTCTTTAGGGCCACTAACAGCCGTTGAGATCAGCAAGGGTTTCCAAGACATTTTTTTGTTCCTGTTAAGGCCAAGGATGGTTATATTGTCAACAGGAGAGACGACAGAACCGTCGAAAGAGATAGGAAAGTTAGAAGGTATTTTGGAGGAGGAGATTTGTAGAAGTTGGGTTTTTAAAGAATTGAATTTCACAAAGTTATTTCTATCCATTAGCGAGAATAAAATCGGAAAGATTAAGACGAGAGGCAATTCCAGAAGTAAAAGTGGGAGTAGAATTAATAGTTGAAGAATGAAGGTCGAGTCATCGGATCAGTGGATAGAGTTAGAGGTGCAGGTGAAAAGATCATTAAATGAAAAGTAGGAATAAAGTAGGAGATAAGACAGAACCCTGAGGAACACCACTATTGACAGAAAGAAGAAGGCCCCATCAACAACAGCCGATATTGAACGACTTTGAAAGGAAGCTAGATATAAGTAAGCAAGAGAGGAGGAAACCCAAAGGAGGGGGGGCTTAGAGAGCAGTGACGCGCATACCTGGTCAAATACTTTGGATATGTCAAGCGCCACCATAAGAAGTCTCTGTAGTTTTCGACGAAAACCATAAATCAGTTGGGTAAGGAATGTATATCATGATGGGCATCGTGCAATGAGGCCGTACTGGCGATCGGGAATAGTTCCAGATGATCTAAGAAGTGAAGTTGAGAAGGGTTTCAAAGATCTTAAGATAGAATACAAGTGAGGGCTACAGGGCGATAGTTAGATGGATCAGAGCAGCTTCCTTTTTCGGAATAGGTTGGACATGTGAGAGGTTCCAACATGAGGGAAAGTGATAGTATTGAGACATAGAGAGAATATAGTTGAGCGAGGGCCGAAGAGATTA
>JABUQX010139254.1:22500-25000 GCA_015478945.1 Trachelipus rathkii | reverse complement strand
CTCCCGGTGGACGACGGTGGGGACTTTGTCCCCCCTCTATCCCCCGGCGGCTGGAGCTCCCTAAATGGGGTAAAAAAAATTTTTTTTTAAATTTCCAACTAATAAATGCAAAAAGAAATATATATATATTAAAAAACACCCCCTTAGAATTTTCCGCTGATTCAAATATGTAATTCGTTTTACTGCAGGTGCTACCGTTCTCGAGTATTACATGATGTCAGCTTTAGACATCTGACCTATACACACACACATATATATATATATATATATATATATATATATATATATATATATATATATATATATATATATATATATATATATATATAACTACTCTATATATATATATATACTCCTGATACTCTTTCTTTCACTATATATATATATATATAACATATATAGATGGTAGGACACACTAAACGTGTCAGAAGTTATAGAAGGAAAAACCCCACATATACTAAGTTTATAAAATTTATTAATAGGCGTTTCGTGGACGTGACATCCGCTAATTCAGCTAATTATAACTAAAATGTATTAAAAAATGTATTAAAAAAAAGTGATTAAATATTTATGAAACTTCTACAATATTATTGCAATTTACTTATTTTAATCATTTATTTTTACATTATTTTTATAGATTTCTTAAAACAAGTAATATTTTTTTAATTCTTGTTTTTTGATGTATAGAGGACAGTAAAGAAGTCAGGTGACATGAAATATCAGATTTCATCAAAAAGACATAAACTTAGTATTTGTGGCTTTTCTTCTATATATATATATATACATAACATATATATATAACTATATATATATATATATATATATATATATATATATATATATATATATATATATGCGATATAGATACACATATATATTTAAATATACATATATATATATATATATATATATATATTCTACACTTTAAAGAATATAAAATCAGTGTTTTCACTTTGAATCTTTACTCTTTACTGACTGCTAAAATATCAAGGGAGCAGAACACCTTATTTTAATCACTTTTTATGATGGGAGGTAAAACGAGAATAAATAAATAACCACGTGAGTATAGGAAAAGGTCTTGCTTGTATAGGGTTACTAAAGCTAAAGAACACGTATGCATAGATATATAGGGCCTGGTTCGTTATAACCCCCCCTTCGATATTCTAATCGATAATAATATCGATATTTTTATTGATAAAATTTAAGCATTATAGATTTTTTTTATATAATTTTTTGATAAAATGTGAAGTAAACTTTACTATATTTTTTTATTTTTTATTTATATATATATATATATATATATATATATATCTCTATATATATATATATATATATATATATATATATATTTATATATATATATATATATATATACATATATATATATATATATATATATATATATATATATATATATATATATATATATATATATATAGATGGATCAGATTTTTTTAATGCTCACAGTATATAACTAGAGAACGGCAGGTCCTACAGTAAAACAAATTATATATTTGGGAATCAGCCAAATTCTAGGGATGGGATTTAACTTTTTTTTTTTTTTTTTATTAATTTTTTTAACTAAAGGAATACCTAAGGGTAAACCACCAAAAGATGGCAGGAGTCGGGGGTCTCTCGGCCTCCCGGTGGACGACGGGGAGGACTCCCCCTCCGGGGATGGTCTGCGGAACCCCCGCTCTTTGGTCTTTGGGTGTCGCGGGGGGTTCCTCCACCCATCCCTCCCGGGGTATGAAACGTCCCCCCCCTCTGTCCCCAGTCGGCTCCAGGCCCCCTAGAGATGGTGAAATAATTTTGTTTTGTTTTTGGAAAATTTTAAGTTTTTGGGATAGAGGCCCAGACCCAGTAAAAGACAGACCATCAGGGTAGTCCCAAGGCCCGAGAGACCGGCATCTTTGCAGTTTTTTTGTTAATTACTTCAAAAAAAAAAAAAAAAAAAAAGATAAATCCCCATCCTTAGAAGCTTTACAGGCTGATTCCAAATATGTAATTTGTTTTGCTGTAGTAGGACCTGCAGATCTCTAGCTACATACTGGCGAGGCGTTAAAATCCGAACATCTATATATATATATGTACCATATATGCTGTATATAATATATATATAACCAACCAGCCAGCAGCCAGCCAGCAATAGCCCTGTATAGCATAATGTATATATATATAGCTATATGTATAGCCAACCAATAACATATCGCCTTCGCTGCTATGCTGTATAACCAGCAATATGTAACCAGCCAATATATATATCATATATGTATATATATAGTAGGGATTGCTTCACGTTTTATCAAAAAATTATAAAAAAAATCGACAATGTTTAAATTTTATAAATGAAATTAACCTTCCTAATATCGATTAAAATATCTCAGGGAAATTATTGAACCAGGCCCGGCTCCTCTTATATATATATATATATACCATATATATATATATATATATACTTTATATATACTATATATATATATATATATATATATATATA
>JABUQX010139254.1:10000-20000 GCA_015478945.1 Trachelipus rathkii | reverse complement strand
GATTTGATTTTATTTACTGATTTAATAACGATGTTCAATGTATCATGTAGTCGTCCACTAAGATGCTTTGCAGCTAAGTGTTCTCGATGAATAATACAATGAAGAGTAAATATTTGTGGAACTGCTTCTTTTAAATGAGCTATAAATCCACGATATCGACCTATCATAGCTGGCGCCCCATCTGTTGCACAAGCAATGATATTTCTCATGGGATATTTTTGGTATTAAAGAAATTTTTAACAACCTTAAAAATTATTGAACCTTTTGTGTCAAGAACCATTTTTTCCGCAAAGAGAAACTCTTCAACAATTTCTTTAGTAGAACTTACATATCGGACGTATGCCATAAGCAAGGATTCATTGTCACGTAAAGATGACTCATCGAGTTGCAGAAAAAATTCCTCGTTTTTTAAAGTGTCACATAGTTTGTTTTCAATATCTTTTGCCATTTCATCTATTCTTGATGATACTGTGTTATTACTGAGAGGAATTCAGGTTGTTATAACACTTTTACCTGGGCAAATCATTGTATCCAAAACTTCATTAATTACTGGCAGTAGAAGAGTTTCACCAATATTGTGTGGTTTGCCACATTTTGCAATCATCTTTGAAATTTTATAAGATAAAACAAGCCCTTTCTCTAAATCTGTAGTTTTCTTGGCAAACATCCCTTTGATGCTTGTACGATTTTTGAAATTAATGTTCATTTTGCGAAAGTATTCCACATCTTTATCCATTTTGTCAGGATGCATTCTTTTTAAATGTTCTACCATTCTTGAAGGCTTCATTGCTTCATTTGAGACATTTTTTTCACACAATAAGCAAAATGGCATTTGTTCGTTATTAACGGATTGAATGAATCCATATTTAAGGTACTCATTCAGTATTGCCTTTGCTTTTTCAACTCATTTATAAACTATATGGGACATATATATATATATATATATATATATATATATATATATATATATGTGTTATTATATAAAAAGCAACACATGTGTGCTATCCTAACATATATATATATATATATATATATATATATAACATACCATATATATATATAGTATGATGGAACCTAATAGTAAAGGGCACAAAGTAAGGATTAACATTTATTGTCCAACAGTTTTAAAAAAACTTTTTGTTTCGTTACAAATCAGTTTTTTTTTTTTAAAATTTGTCAAGTTTGAGTACATTTAAATTTTTAAGACCATCTATTATTAAAGAATAATTAACTTGTTACTGTCGAAAATAATTTAATAAAATGAAAAATAAATCGAGGAACGGAAACTTTCTGATGTTTTCTCAGCTTGTTCAACTTATATAATTTTAAAACGTTCTTGAACTTTCTATATACTCTGACACACACACACACCACATATATATATATATATATATACTCATATATATATATATATATATATATATATATATATATATATATATATCTATATATATATATACTATATATATATATATTTATATATATTACTGCTGCCTTCTTTATAACTATAACTGCTCTCTATTTTTCTCTGTAGTATGTATAAGAAATAACTTAATTTTTCTTATTAAAAATAAATATAATTTTATTTTATCAGCTCATCGCCCCCCTCATCGCCCCCTTGATCTTAACGCCCACCTAATCGAATTCATCGCCCACAAGGGGGCGATATCGCCCAGGTTGGGAACCACTGTACTAGAGGATCACAAAAGCCAGGAAATAGTGTATGATTTGAAATATATATATATATATATAATATATATATATATATATATATATATATAGCCATATATAATATATATATATGTATATATAACAACAACAATAACCAATAACATATATATATATTTTTTTATATTTTTTTTTTTATATGTAGATATAATAAGATATATATATATATATATATATATATATATATATATATATATATATATATATATATATATATATATATATATATATATATATATATATATATATGGGGGTGTGTGTATATGTGTGTGTGTGAACCTATGAACCTACAAAACATGCAGCACTGTTAGTTTTAATATTAACTAACGATGAAGTATGGTGGATGAGGTTAGAGTTTATGAGAATTTATTAATTAGTAACCATAATATAATTAGATTCAATATGAATGTGAAATCTGGGCCCAAATTGCAAGTTAATAGAGAAAGATCTTAGATTTCCGAAATGACGATTTTTACTAAAAAACGAGACATGCTTATTGACTGGAATAAGGAGTTAAAAACCAAAATTGCTTTATCATTTGGGAACTCTTTAAGCAAATTTTGATGAATATTAAGTCAGTATATTTTATTAAAGAAAAATCCATTAGATTGGCGAAAAGAAAACCTATTTGGTGGAATAGAGATATAAGAGAGAAAATCAATGAAAAGGGTAGATGTTTTAAAATATTCAAAAAAATATTGTAGGGAGGAAGATTTAGAAAATTACTTGAAAATTAGAAATGAACTTAATTAACCAGTCAATAAAAAAGGCAAAGATTGAGAGAGAGAGAGAGAGAGAGAGAGAGAGAGAGAGAGAGAGAGAGAGAGAGAGAGAGAGAGAGAGAGAGAGAGAGAGAGAGATGAGAGAGAGAGAGAGAGAGAGAGAGAGAGAGAGAGAGAGAGAGAGAGAGAGGCAAAAATTTATTTAGCCAGAAATAGTAATAATGGGCAAAAAAAAATTTAGTTTTTACAAATTTATAAGTAAGAATATTGCAATTTGTAAAATTAAAATTGATGAAAATTTAGCAAGTTCAAATAAGGAATTGGTTAACATTTTCCATACTTATTTGGCGCTAATGCTTGCTGAGGAAAGATTGGACAATAGTTTTGAAACTAGTCAGAATTACTACGCATACGCATGTAATAAATAAACTTAAGGATTTTTAAGTTGAAGTAAAAGTAATTAAATCTTTGCTGGACCATATTGACCCAAGTAAAGCTGCAGGTCCTGATAACACATATGTGGTAGAATTCTGAAGGTGTATAGTGGCAGCATTGCAAATGCACTATATTCAATTTTTAAACGATCTATAAAACTCGGTGAGGTACCTGAAGACTGGAAAACAGCATATGTTGTTCCTTTCTATTTGAAAGGTAGTATGGAAGATTTGGGAAAATATAAGTCAGTTAGTTTACCATTTCTGGTTGTAAAAGTTTTGGAATAGTTATCTAAAGTTCATATAGAGATATATTTGAATGATGACAAGAAACTAAAGAAATGGTTTTAGAAGGGGTAGATTATGTCAGACAAAGCTTTTTGAATTTATTATATGGATTTCTGGCTGCATCGACCGAGGAGGTCAAGTTTATATTATATATTTAAGCTACAGAAAAGCTTTTGATAAGGTTCCTTACATAAGGATGGTGCGAAAGTTATCCCAATGTGGTATAAGAGGAGTAATACATGGTTGGATTAAAGAATGGTTGAGAAATAGAAGGCAGTGTGTACTACTAAATGAAAATAAGTCATCATGGGAAATAGTCAAAGGTGGTGTCCTACAGGGTTAAGTGCTTTAGGACACTATTGTTTCTCATATTTATAAATGATTTAAGCCAGAGACTTAAATGTAAGGTTTTCTAAGTTTGCAGATGACAACAATGTGGCTACCTCAGTAAGGAATAAAGTTGGGTATATGTATTCAAAATGACCTTGTTAAACTTCTTGTGTGGGCAGATAAGCGGCAAATAAATTTTAATGTTAAAAATTGTAAGGTTATTCACCTAGTTTACTCACATAAATGATTTAACTACGATGTAAATGGGGATTGGCTTGAGTCTGTGGACCAATAAAAAGATTTAGCTGTGCTCATAAACAGTAATCTTAAAGTTGCTAATCAGTGTCTGGAGGTAAATAATAAAGCTTATAAAATGCTAAATATAATAAATCGTAATGTCATTTACAAGTATAAATAAGTTATTAGTAATGTATTTTAACTATGTTAAGTCAGTATTAAAGTATTTTGCTCAAGTTTGGGCCCTTTATTTAAGATAATATGCTGGAGAGAGCGCAACATAGAGCAACAAGGATGATTTCTGGGTTTGAGGGTAAGAGTTATGAAAAGATTCTTAAGAAGTTAGAAATGTTTACTGTATAAAATCGATTTCTTAGAGGGGACATGATACAACCCTACAAAATATTTACATAAATTGATAATACCGAGCCCAATAAATTCTTCATAGTAGACCATGGATGGGAGACCAGGAAAAATAATATGAAAATTAAGAAGACATGTAATCTTGATGTAAGAAAACATTCATTCAGTATTAGTGTTGTTAATTTTTGGAATGATTTGGCGCCAGAGGTTGTTGTGTGTGACTCTCTCTTGCAACATTTAAGAAAGGAATGGATAGGTATATGGATGGTTTGAGCATCATATATTATATTTTGACCATACCAAATTGACTGGTTTTTAGTTGGTCATTATGGTAAAACTGCTTGTTGCAACAGGTATCAAGTTCTGTATTTATAAATTGTATACTGGGCAATTTTTGAACCAGTTGGTCCATGAATCTACAAGAAACGCAGCAATGTTAGTATTAATATTAACTGTCGATGAAAGTTTGGTGGATGAGGTTAGAGTTGAGAAAAATTTAGGAATTAGTGATCATAATATAATTATAATTAAAATGAATGTGATATCTGGTCCCAAATTGCAATGTAGTGAGGAAAAGATCTTAAATTTCTAAAATCGCGATTTTGCCAAATTTCAAGACATGCTTCGTATAATAATTGAATGAGATAAGGAGTTTAGAGACCAAAATTGTATTATCATGAGAGAACACTTGGGGCAAATTTTGATGAATATTCATTCAGTTTGTATTAAAGGTAGACGCATTAAGATGACGAAGAGGAAACTTATTTAATGGAATGTTGAGATATTAAAGAAAATTGATGAAAAGAACAGATATGTTTTAAAATATTCAAGGGAAGTAGAAGGGAGGAAGATTTAGAAAATTATTGGAAAATAGAAATGAAATTATTTTTCATAAATTTTCATTGGACCAATTGTCCTATTCTTCCTTTTAAATATATAAAAGTTATAAAAAAAAATTCTTATCCTTTTTACTAATCTATGCTAAATTAATTTCTGCCATTTTCTTTATCTTTTTTATTGAGGCGTTAAAGTTCATTTCTAATTTTCTAATAATTTTCTAAATCCTCCTCCCTACCGCTACCCATGAATATTTTAAAACATCTACGCCTTTATATATATATATATATATATATATATATATATATATATATATATATATATACAGAGTTATATATATGATATATAATTATATATATATATAATATAAAATTATATTATTATATATATAAATATATATATATTATATATATATATATATATATATATATATAATATATATATATAATATATATTATATATATATATATATATATATAACTATATAATATAATATATATTATATATATACATGGACATTTATAAGCAGTTGACTCCGTTAATATTAGGTTAGGTTAATTTAGGTTAGGTTAGGTTAGCTTAGGTTAGTTTGGTTAGGTTAGGTTAGCGTGAAAAAGGTTTTAGATCTAAAAAAAATGTTAAATGTATACGCAGGGCTGCGGAGTCGAGGGCGGACGCGTTGGATTCAGAGTCGCGGCAGCTCGTGCAATTTTCCAGAGTCGGCATCGGAGGTCGGAGTCGAAAATTCTGTGCACAGGAGTCGGAGTCGGAGTCGGAGTCGAAAATTCCTGTGTAGGTGGAGTCGGAAGTCGGAGTCGGAGTCGAAATTTATAGAACTTATATTATTATATTATTATTATTATTATTATTTTATTATTTTATTATTATATTATTTTAATATTTATTTTTATATATTATTATTATATTATTTATTATTATATTATTTTATTATTATTATATATTATTATTATATTATATTATTATTATTATTATTATTATATTTATTATTAATTATATTATTATTATCTATTATTATTTTATTATATTATATATTATTATTTATTATTATTATTATATTATGATTATTATACAAGAAAATTGTAGTCGCGTCCAATATTTAACAGTACTTTTTACAATTCTTTTTATTCTTACTAAATAATTCTTATTTTCAGAAGAAAATTTATTAAGAATCTAGATAAAAGAAGGTAAAACTTTTTATATTATACCAATATTTCGCCTGTATACTTCGGGCATGATCACGGTTAACTAATTATTATTTATAATGCAGCTTACAACAATAAATATCTAATATAAAAATCTAAAATTATTACATGATTGTGAAAGTTTAAAAAAATAATTTTGTTGAAAAATCAAAAAAGCTTACTTATTTTGTTTTGCAAATACAGCTATTATTATGGATATAGTTGTACCTGCAAAACACTCAAATATTCAAAAAAATTCAAGCACACATTATTCATTAAATTTACATTGATGTCTTGGCTTTAAGTTTGTTAATAAAAGAGATTCTACTATACGAAGTTACTTAAATTAAAACTTGAAAATAAAATATTTAAAACACTAGCAATTATCAAACTGTTCGGAGAGAGATTGGGATCCGTCGATGTGTTGCTCCCATGTTTTACTGAGGCGTTTTCCGTATGGTATAATTCGGGTTCTTAAAGTATTGGTTGTGTCTCCACATAAGAGGAATTACATACTACTTCTTTGCAATTAAATTGATGCACAAATCTGTTATCCTCCGAACAATGATCACGGGTACTAAAATATGAGGACACACTCATCTCGGTTTGTAGTAGCTTCTAACATTTACACTTTTTATCTGACTTAACATGTTCCTTTACAGTTATGTTTAATTTTCGCTCAGTCTCTAGAAAAGTTTGTCATTTAATGATTAAAATAAAAAGTTATCTTGCTTTCCATGTTAAGTTGATTTTTATTTCGGAAGTTTAAAATTTTTGTTTATAATTCTTTTAATAACCTTTTCTATTTATTTGAGGGTAGCCATTGTTAATTAAGTTTTTTGTGTATTCTTATCATTCTTTGTTAAAAGTTTCCCACGTATGAAAGTTGATTTTATAAGCTCTGTAGAATTAGAGTTTTAATAATTTATATCTTTCGGGTATATTAGAATCATAATTGTGTATAAACCTTTATCTGTAGTTTTATCATTTACTTCTCTTTCAACTCTACCAATTTTTAAAACAAAGTAAGATATCTAGGAATTTCAGTTTTTTATCTTTAACACCTTCATAAGTGAAGTTTAGGACGGACAGTGGTTTAAGCCTTTCTATGAAAATTTTTTAAGTGATTTGAATTTTCAAATATGACAAAAGTGTCATCGACGTATCTTAAATATGTCTTCAGATTAAATGTGTTATTTCATCATAAATTTGGTTTTTCAAATGAGAACATGTAGACAATCCGGCGACGCTTGGGCAATTGAGATCCCATCGAAGACCATCTTTTGTATAAATGGTATTCATTATTTAAAATTAAAAGGGGTATTCTGTGATACCGATAGTTAAGAGCTTTTTCTTTTAAATAGTTTTTTTTCAATATCAGGGTAGTGGTTTATCTCTGCTTTCAAAACTTCTTTAAGGTATATAAGTTTTCTTAACTGGACATAGTGAACAGAACTTCAACATCTAGAGCACTATATAATCAGAATGGATGAATTCTGTTCACATAATTGAAGAAAAATTCATCGGTTAGGATTTTACTATAAATTTTTCATTTAAATATGTATTATTATGTATTATTATATATTATTTTATTTAAATTATTATTATTATTTTATTTTTATATTTTGTTATCATTTTTTTTATCAAATATTTATTATATCCTCATTTACTACACATCATTAAAAGCATTTTTTATAGTTGGAATCTAAATTTAGTTAAACTGATTAATTTTAATAATTTCTGTTTTTATAAACAAAATAAAAATAATTTCAACAATTACTTATATATTGCTCTGTCATGTGCTGCGCCCTGCATCTTGTGTCTTTACGGTAGTTAATGTTTATTAGATGGTGATTTAGATTCATTGGAAAGTGATATATTTTTTTATTCTCATAAGCAAGCGAACAAAAAAAATAGTTGAACAAAAAAATGTTTTACTGTAACTCTGAAAGCACTAAGCTGAGTAGTCGAAATTTTGAAATTGACTGCTGGAGTCGGAGTCGGAGTCGGTCAGTCGAAAATTTTTATTTAAGCGGATCGGAGTACGGCAGTCGGAGTGAAAATTTTTGTTTAAAGTGGAGCGGAGCGGAAGTCGGAGTCGAAATCACAAATTGAATTTAAGGATCGGATAGCGGAGAAGGAGTCGGAAAAATTTATTTTACGACTCCGCAGCCCTGTTTTTACCCTCTTCTTAAATATCCCTAGTTTACAGATGGAGACTAGCTCCAAGTGTCAACCACTTATATAGGCCCTATTATAATTATTATATATATAATAATAATATATTATTATATATATATATATATATATCATATATATATATATATATATATAATATATATATTATATATATATATATATATATATATATTAATATATATTTATATAACAATATTATATATATATATATAATTATATATATATATATATATTTAACTTATTTTTACAAAAACATCCATTCCCGCAAAGCTGGCGGTGGTGTTGGTGGCTTGACAAGTTTTCAGGCTTATCGTCACCGTTCACGAAAGAAGCACATGATAGAAGGGGTTTCATGCCCCTTGCTATCGGGCGAAGAGAATTAAGATATTTTCTTGCTATGAATCCACGACTTCGCGAAACGCAGCTTCACTTTTTCTATACAAAAAGATTCAAGTTTCTCTTTTTTTTTTTAATTTTGCATTTTTTTCAAAATAATTAAAAGAAATGTAGTCGAAAAAAATGTTGTTTCTTCATCTTAAATTTTAAAGGATAATAATTTAAAAATAAATACTTTAAATTTTTAAATTTCGATTCATTAATATAATGTTTTTGCTTGTTAACTGAAACTTTAAACCCAAATGTACTCTGTTCTTAATATTCAATTTCCAAAGTATTTTAGTAGTTTCCTCCTCATGTTTACATCTTATCTGCAATATATAATCCTTCAAGATTTTCCATATTCTTCTGAATCTTCCTTCTAATACTTCTCTTTTTCTCCTCCCTTCTAGTTTCCACCGCGTTCACACTCGATGACAGCTGAATCATTTCTTCATATATATATATATATATATATATATATATATATATATAATATTTATATATATATATATATATAATGTATTATATTTATATTTTTTTTTATGTTCCTATATATATATATATATATATAGATTATATTATTATAATAATATATAATATTATAATAGACTGATCCTATAATGTTTAATTGGCCCTATTTATGAGATCACCTTGATATAGCTTATAGTAAAATAGTTTTGGAATAGCGAAACCGCTTCTTATTTTTCTTTATTACATTATTTCTAATGACTATTTAATGAACACCTATTAAGATATTTCATCTAATTGTTCAAAAATAATGTTTCTATTCTTTAAACATGCGAGCTATTATTTAAATCTGACTCCGTGTACTTTACCAGTTCGACCCATAGAGTGCCAGGATGTTATCTCTCTGGGCGCTTTACTCTTGCTGACCTCCCTGCAAGCGGCACAGCCGTTGGCTACAGATTCACCGTAGTGACCTTGATAATATGCAAAAAGAATGAAACAGTTATGTCGAACACAGGACTTTCTTTGTACAAAACATTTCTTATGCTAGAATGACACCAGAGATCCGTCCTAAGATACGGTCCTGTTGCACTTAAACTTATCACTTTGTTAAATTTTATACCTAGCTGTACCGATTACGTACACCAGCACACACACAACACACCACACACACACACACAATATATATATATTTATATTATTATATATTATATAATATATATATATATATATTATATATATTATTATATATATATATTAATAATATTATATATATATATGTTGGAAAGTAGAAAGTTAAGTTTTTGAAAGTATG
>JABUQX010139253.1:27500-34126 GCA_015478945.1 Trachelipus rathkii | reverse complement strand
TTGCGTGATCAGTATAAACTCGAAAGGCTGATACAGGGTTATACCCTATCTGATGCAGTTTGAGGGGTTGAATGAGGTTGCTCGAATTAGGTGTTGTTCTTGCTGCTGCTTGATGTTGTTGCGCGTTGTTGGTTGTAGCTTGTTTGTTGATGTTGTTGTTTGATGTGTTGTTGTTGTGTTGTTGTTGGTTGTTGTTGCTGTTGTTTGTTGTTTGTTGTTGTTGTTGTTGTGTATGTTGTTGTTGTCTGTTGTTGTTTGTTTGTAGAGGTAGCGGGTCCTGTGTTATATTTCACTTTTACATAATTCGTGTAGGCCTGGTAAAACCTCTATACCTTCTTCCATCATGAGATCAAAGCCACTTGGTTATCAAAGGTGCTATAACGGAAAAGAGTAAAGGTAGGAAACACCTCCACCTCGTAATAGTTTTTATTTTTTAAGTTTTCTTACGTTACCAGGAGAGTTTTTTAGTGATGTTTCTATGACGACGTTCTTTACTTTCTGAGGTCTGTTTAAAGGAATATTTTCCTCATTTATAAGATTTAGGATACTTCTGTTTATACATTGTTTATAAATTTTTCATGCTTCACAATCAGTTTATACGTTTTTCAGAAGTTTTAGGGTCTTAAATTTTCTTCATAAGAGTAAATAATCAGTTACTAAAGTACTCATTTTCAGGCTATGTATACTGTCTCAATCTCGTTAGGTAAGATATTTAGTACGCAGTAACACTCTATGCGTGTTTCTTGGGATGAAGCTCACAGAGTAAATAACCATGAGGTATCGAAGTAATCTCTTTATATACTTTTAAGAACTCTTTACGTTGAGTAGGAAACATTTGGGTGGCCACAACATTGACTGACTGCATATTCCCTCTTGCCCAAAACAAGATTAAATACTGCGTGTTTAAAGACACATCCCTCATATACTTATTCTGATGAAAGATATTCTGCGTAATAAAAAATACTGTGATGTTTAAATGATGAGAGTAAACTGTGAAAGTTTCTGCTATATCCTCATTCAATTTATGCATCAAATCATCAAGGATTTTATGCCCTGTTAAACATTGAAGAGCTTTTTATGTCATATTACACTTCGTGAAAATTGGATTACATCTTTGTAATCTTTAAACTTTTCTTGGTAAACACTATAGCACCATATGATTTTAACGCGGTGCTGTTCGAACAATCTCGACCTCTTTTTAAAATGTTTTGAAAACCCAGAAAGGTTTTCCCACGCCCTGTACGGACAGGACACAAGACATGTAGCAGGAGCGCAGAAACATAAATTTACCAACGTCCATTCTAGATTGATACCTGAACACTAATGAATAAGAAAAGGGTTGCATTTATGTTATAAATGGTTCGCTAGATCAATAGAACATTAGATCATGAATGGGAAGGAAGGAAGGAGGGAGGGGAAGGATGGGTGAAGGGAAAAAGGGAGGGTACCTTGATCATTGATTTATAAGATTGTGTTTTAAGGTGTGTAAAACATAACACTCTTAATAAAAAAATATAACTTGAATCAATAGATCAATAGATCACTAGATCATAGCAGGGTAGGAAAGTGATGGGGAAGGTTGTTTGATTTACTGATTTATGGTATGTAAAACATAATTTTAATAAAAAATATGACTTGAATCAATAGCTCAATAGATCAATAGATGGGAGGTAGGGGGAGGAGGAAGTGGGGAGGGTTGTTTGATTTACTGATTTACTGATTTAGGGTGTGTAAAACACAGCAATTTTAATAAAAAATATGACGAATCAATAAATCAATAGATGGGAGGTAGGGTAGGGGGAGGGTTGTTTGATTCTACTGTTGCTCATTAGGGTATCTTTGGCTTAAAACTATTCCATCGCTCACTTCTCCGTCTCCTCTGACACTAGTGTTGCCTAGCCCGCCCTTTATCGCCAGTCACCATCGAGTATCTCTGCCCCTTTGTGCACCATCTCTTTATTATCTTCACGTCTATCTTCGTTCACTGCCAGCGCCGGGTAGGGAGGGTTGTTTGATTTACTGATTTAGGGTATGTAAAACATAACAATTTTAATAAACATATGACTTGAATCAATATATCAATAGATCAATAGATCACGGTTGGACAGAAGGGTGGCAGGATGGTGATTTGATTTATTGATTTATTGCTTTAGGGTATGTAAAAACGTAAATTTTTACGTTATAAACAGGAAAAGCATAATTTTTTTTTAGTAAAAACAAGAATAAATTAAAAAAATAAATAAAAAAAATAATAAATTTTTGAAAAAAAAAATTAAGTTGAAAAGAGAACATGCAGGCGTTCTTGGGCCTGATCGCGCAGGCCAACGCGCCTGTGGGCGCGCGCACGCGTCGGTTTCGCGGCGGATTGCATTGACAGGCACGCCTGCGGGCGCGCACACGCATTGACCCTGGGCTTGGTGACACAATCCGCATTGCCATGAGAGAGAGAGAGAGAGAGAGAGAGAGAGAGAGAGAGAGAGAGAGAGAGAGAGAGAGAGAGAGAGAGAGAGAGAGAGAGAGGCTCAAACACCCATAGTTGAGATCTACGCCTTATAAACATATATTTTAACACCAATATCGTATTATTATACAAATATTTACTACACCAGCACCGCACTGGAGCCAGCACCGGTGCCATTGTCAACTCAAACTCTATAGATTCAGACTCCTTTCTCCTTCTATATACTATCCAAATTTCAGCCTTCTATGATCAATTTAATTTTTAATGGGGAGTGGGGTCCCTCATACGGGGTGACGCAGAGGGACGTAAACTCGTCTACGACAAGATTACGTCACCATCTAACCCTCCTCCAAATTTTAACCCAATACGATAACTCTAACATCTATAGATATATATCAGAGTCATAGGCTGAGCCGGATCAGGGGCCTGAACCAGAATGCGTAAAAAACGATGACTTACAGGAATCGTTTTCGACTCAGAATCGATTCCCTCCGGGAATCGATTCTTCGTATCCAAATTTCAACCTTCTACGACCAATTTAATTTTTTAGGGGGGGGGGTTTCCGGGGGACCCATGGGGACGTAAATTCGTCTACGACGAGGTTACGTCACCATCTAACACCCCTCCAAATTTTAGCCCGATACGATAACTCTAGCCTCTATAGATATATATATGAATAATAATAATAATCATAATAATAATAATAATAATAATAATAATAATAATAATAAAAATATAAAATAATAATAATAATAATAATAATAATAATAATAATAATAATAATAATAATAATAATAATAATAATAATAATAATAATAAAAATAATAATAATAATAATAATAATAATAATAATAATAATAATAATAATAATAATTAAATAAAAATAATTAATAATAATAATAATAATAATAAAATAAAAAATAAAAATAATTACGAAACATGTTATCAGTAAAACCACTTAACGTTATCTCGAAACTTGTTCAAGAACACTCAACGCTCACATTCCTTAGGTGATCGACGAACTCCTCCCAATACTACTAATATATATACCTATAATTATATATATATATAGTATATATATATATATTATATATATATATATATATATTACATATAACTATTATATTTATATATATATATATTATATTATATATATATTATATTAATATATTGTAGTGCCGGCATTTAGGTTTGAGGGGCCCTAAGCTATTGAAGGTAATGGGCCCCTATATATATATATAATATAGTATATATATATATTATATATTATATATATAGTATATTATATATATATATATATAATATATAGTATATAATATATATTATATAATATATATATGATATATATAAATATTATACTATAATATTATCATATATATATATGTGGAGGAGTTTGACTTCCTAAGAATTCGCAAACATGATCTACATTAAAATATTCTTTTTCTTGCCTTTGACAAAGCAGTCACCGATGATGTCATCAAATGATAAACTGCGTAGCTTGTCACTTTCTATACACATGAGGGTCAGGTAACATAATTTAATTTGAGACATTGTAGTTCTAAATTCATTTTTTATTCTCTTCATTTTGGAGAAAAGGATCTTTCTCCATGGCAATTTGTAATCATCATACAAAGGAACATTCTCAGAATTGATTCTACATTAGGGAATGCTGATTGGACATGATCATTAAATATTATATCGTACAGATCCTGATGTGTCAGATTATCATGTTCATGGTTTTGACAATGTTTAACATATTTATGAAAGTGCTTGAGTTCTCCAGCAAAGTTCATGTCCACATCTTCAGGATATGTTTGATTTAATGTATTAACTCCTTCTCGAATCTCTTCTGTAGCATCTAATTTTGTTAAAAAGGAAAATCTTTTTGCAGCATCTGATAAATTTTACAGGATCATTGTATACTGATGCTCTTTGTGCCAAATTTGATTCTAATGCATCCATCACAGGTATAAATGTTTTGATTCTGAACTTGTCTCTTGGCGGAAGATTCTCTAAAGCATCATCATCGCATATAAGCCTCCTTTTAGATCTGCTTTTCTTATAATCAACATTAGGCAATTTGTCCTTTGCTTGTTTTTCAAAATAATCAAATAGATTTCTGGAACCTTTAACAAAATCCGAAAGTGAAGCATATAATTTACTACATACATCTAGGCTAATTTTTGGGTCTTGCAGTGACTGACTAACCTTGTGAAATTCATCCAGCAAATAACCCCACAAATATAACATTATCATAAATTCTAGTTCCTCCATTTTATTCAAAATGTTTTTGGCTTGAGTTCTTGTTTCACCCTTCTCTGTGGCATCAATATACAACTGAAGCAATGCAGAAAATATTTCATCGTAACTGTCAAGTATTGCAGTTGTGGCCCTTGAATGAGCTTTCCATCTAGTCTTTGACAAAGACTTTGGAACTTTTGAATGATCTTTGAAGAATGACAACAGCACTGCCCATCTATGTGTAGAAGCTGAAAAGAAATCATATATTTCTTGAACAATTCCAAAAAAAGTTTACCGCATCTAAGCAGCAGTTAACTGCTGCTCTACCAACAAGATTCAACGAATGACCTGCACATGGGATATATATATAGCATACTTATTAATTTTTAATAGCATTTCTTGCATACCCTTATATTTGTCAGACATATTGGCAGCATTATCGTATGACTGGCCTCGACACTTACTAAAATCTATTTCACATTCATTTGTAAGGTAATCATGCACCATCTTAGCCATACTTTCCCCAGTATGGCTACTCATCTCTAGGAAGGTTAGAAAACGTTCAATAGGGAGCCCATTATTCTGTGCGACATACCTTACAATAACAGTGAGCTGATCTACATGGGACAGGTCTGGAGAGTATTTTTAGGGTTTTTTAATTCTTAATTGATATATATAAATGTTTATTTAAATCATCCAAAATTGATTTTCTTACTTAAATTGCCATCATTTGGATAAATTGTCTTTTATATTGTTTTAGAAAGATAGGATGTAACACCTGATCCTCTATTTCCAAATTCTTATTATGTGATTTGCCAGAAAAGGAGTGCAAATATTTGCAACAACGTTCTAAGCAATCCAAGGTAATTGCCAATTGTGGGAGAACCCAAAATACTTCCTCTATCTCGCTCTGAAAGGTAAACCACGCTCTGCCAGAGTAACTATGACTGCCACAACTCGTTCAAGAACGTGTTTCCAGCAGAGCTGGGCACGCCTATAATTTTTTTGAGTGCGCCTGCGCCTATGCGCCTATGCCGCCGGACCTAGTGCGCCTATGCGCCTATATTTTTGTTACATCAGCGCCTATTCACCTATGCGCCTTTCTGCGCCTCGCTTTCGCCGGCGGTGGTGTTTGTTAAATTTATTGCCAAGTTAAACTTTAGTTGCGATAATAAAGCGATCTTTTAGTAAGAAGAAAAACACATTATATGTATTTTTTGTAATTAAAACACCGTAACTAACTATCTACAATTCCTCTTCCTCCTCCATGTCCTTGTGGCCATGTTTTTCCCCCAGGAGGTTTCAGAACGAGCGAGCGCTGAAGAAGTTGAAAATTTTCCGAGCCATAGGCAATTTAATTTGTAGTTAAGAACTACTGAACTAGTTATTATATATAATATATATATACTATATATATATATATATATATTATATATAGTAGTACTAATATTTATATATATATATATAGTATATATATATTATATACACGTATATATATATATATATACTATATACTATATACATATATATATAAGTATATATATACTATATATATATATATATAATATATTAAGTTTTACACTGGTTTTTAGAATGATACAAGTTTGCCACGCTTCTAAGTTCTAACTTTTAAAGGTTAAAAAAAATGCTTTGTTCCTGTTCATAGGCGCGGCTATAGGCGCAGAGAATTGGCTGTGTGCCTTTGCTTAGTCCGCCTTTTTAAAAATTGTTGCGCCTATGCGCCTACAAATCTGGCAGAGCAACTCGGTGGCGCAACGCCCAGCTCTGGTTTCCAGTACTGCCGTTTATTATGTATCTGTTCTGCTAGTTGACAGTCAATTTTTGAGCCACGTTTTCTTGCGAGATATGCTACTGAAGACGTTCTATGGTCTTCAGAATTTGCATGATTTTGAATTAAAAAGGT
>JABUQX010139253.1:22500-25000 GCA_015478945.1 Trachelipus rathkii | reverse complement strand
TATAGTATTATATATATATATATATATATATATACTATATATATATTATATATTATATAAATATAGGTATATTATATATATATACTAATATATATGATATATATTATATATATATATATATAGTACAATATATTATTATATATATATATAGGGTTGGGATTATAAAAAAAAAACGTTCGTTTTTAAAAAAAAAAATTTCCTTTTTTTTTTAAATAAAAAAGACCAAAGGCCAAAATTTTTTGTTTTTTTTGTTTTTTTTAATAACCTTACTTTTTTTTCACTATATATCAAGACTTTTTTAAGGGTATTAGCATTTAAAATACAGCTAAATTACAATATGTTAAATAGAGGATGCACCAATATATAAAGTAGATTTATTACTTAGTAAAGTTTTATTTGTGCTCTAGGGCATTATAATTATTACATTTCACATGATCTGATTATTATATTTTATTATATATATATATATATATAATATATATATAGGGTATATATTATATATATATATATTATATATATTATATATATTATATATATAATATATTATTCTTTCATCTTACCTTTTTTCTCCCCAAGGACTGGTGCGTTAATGGTGCGTAAGAAGGCATCGGAAAGAAAAGCAGTAAGAAGAATATGACAAAAGTCGAAAAGGAAGTCCAGCCTTACCCCCCCCCCTCTGTTCCATTAATTAGTGAGAACTCGGCACAGTCAGAAAATCCACCCTATAGCTTCACGGGACTGCGACGGGCCCTCACTATGGTAAATCGTTCAGTGTAGGGTTCATCCCTGGCCCAGGTGGGCCACAACCATACCCCCTCACAAAACCGCCATTCATTCTCTCCCATTATGCACCTTTATTCTCGCCTCTTGCCCCAACTCACATTTTTGTTCCTTTCAGACATTCGTTACTGACTCAATCCACTTTTTCTTTCGATCTTCCAGCGCGTCTTTTTCAAGACACCCCCACTATTACGTCGCCTTAAAAACCGACTATCATTTCATCCTTTCCACGCATGACCAAACCATCTCAGCATACTTTCATTTATTCTCTCATTTTTACCCCTTCTTCACACCACCCACAACTCTCTAATATGTTCATTTCCTCATTTTATCAATTCTTTCTCACTCACGCCTAGCATGCCCCTAAGATTGTCCATCTGACACATTGAACTTTTTGAATCTATACTTCTTATTCCAGACTATAGTTTCTTAGTCTCACTACTATACAATTAACACAGGGTAACAACATAGGCGTATGTAAGACCTAGCACTCAAAAACTTAGTCCCTATACATTCACCAACGATTAATTTGCCCCAGCCACCTTCCTGGCATCCAACATATACCTTAAATATTTAAACTCAGGACACTTGTTCCAGCTGCTCACCATCTAACATAACATCACACTGAGGACTGTCCTCCACTCACAACCATAACCTTACTCTATCTACGTTTACTTCAAACCCCTCCTCTTCCAACACACCCCCCCCATGCCAAATACTCTCTACCAATTTCTCTTCAAACTTTTCAAATTTCGCCAGCACAAAACCCAAATCCATTCCGCATATCAATAGTCGAGCGCGCTCCACTCATCTTCCCTTCTCCATCATATCTAACACCATTGTCCTGTTCACGCCCACCTTCAATTTCTTTCAAACCCCATTCCAATACAAATTGAATAACCAAGGAGACATAACACACCCTGCCTCACTCCGCCTATTAATACTAAACCAATCACTTTATTGACACCATTTTTCTTACACACGCCTCCACTATCGTCATACCATTCTTTGATTCCATTTCAGAGCCTACACAACACTATATATCACTAACACCTGCCATAGAGCTTCCCTATTAACCCTATCAATACCCCTGTCGCACTGTTGCAAATTCATAAAACTTAAATACAATTTATTTCTTCTGTCTCCCTCATTCTCTCTCATTTGCTTCAAATGTAAAGATTTGATCCACCCACATTCTTCTACTACTCCTAAACGCACCTTGTTCCTTCACCAATCAGTCCTTCAGTCACTCGGCGCCCTCTCTCTTCCGACCAAAATACCAACATATGTCTTCCCTATAACATTCAATAAACTAATTCCCCATTAATTTCTACAGTTCCCTTTACTCCTCTTACCTTATATAAGTACATTACTGCTCTCTTCAATCCTCGGAACTATTACCCTCCATAAACGCCTTTATTACACAACTTCAAAAAGATCCAATTCAATTCAGAAAACTTTCGCCTCCGTTCTTGATTCCATCACCAGTTAATTTCATTTTATACCTGCCGATTTAGCATTTTTCAATTTCTCGCTCTACCCATTTCCTCTTTTTGCTAATAATCTCATCCCCAAAATACCTATTCCTTCTTGGCACCATTAAACCCACACACACAGTCACTATTCACCTCTTCATTACTGCCAATATTATACAGATTTTCGAAGTGTTCTTTCCACACTCGCCTCACATCTATTTCATCAGTTACAAAAAACACCATCC
>JABUQX010139253.1:12500-15000 GCA_015478945.1 Trachelipus rathkii | reverse complement strand
TGTTAACATTTAACGTTTCCGAAAAACACTAGCGTGACACTAGCCTATATTAATTATTAGCTTTGATTTATTACCGAAAATATGACTCCGTTCCATTGTACCATGCCAGACGTACGTTCTGCTAATAATATTCAATTAAATATTTATTAATTATATCAAATTTTTATAAAGTGAAAATAATTTTTCCTAATTAAATACATAAAAATGTATATTTTTGTTTAAATAAAATAATACTAAAAATCTATTTTGTTTTTCTCATACAACTGTCGCTCTAAACCAATTATCACCAACTTTAGCTTGTTCTGCCTACCCTTATTGTTATTTTTTTTTCTATATATATATATATATATATATATATATATATATATATATATATATATATATATATATATATATATATATATATATAAATATATAAAGATTTTTATAATATATATATATATATATATATATTATTATATATATATATATACAGTTATATATATAGCATATATATATATATATATATATATATATATATATATATATAGTTATGTTATATATATATATATATATATATATATATATATATTTACAATATAAAGAGATTAGGTTGGGGGGGGGGCAAGAATTTACCATTATACATGAGAGGTAAGGGGGGAAGTGTCAATACTAAATGTACCAATAAAAAAGACAAACAATTAGATAAAACACTTTGTTGCTAAAATATTTAATGCCCTGATGCTGAAAAATACTTGAGCATGATACGTTGTTATATACATATATGGGAAAGCAAATGTTTAATTTTAGCATAAGATTACAAATTCAATTGTTGAAAACTTTAAAATAAAAAAGTAACTCGAAGAGTATTAGGCCTATAAGTAATGAAACTTACTAGTTTATGAAACTTAAAATAACGATGAATGTCTTTGTTTTCTTCTAGAGTACACTTCTACATATTCATATAAGTTTATTTGTGTTTTCTTTGGATATGGCTAGCAATGTCAGATGTGTTAAATGTTCCCGTTTTGTTGCGTTTCTTAAATAGTTTTTTACCTTTTTGAAAACACTGAAAGATCGATCTGCTGACGCGGTAGACGCAGGAACTGTTAAATACAATTTCAATAGCTTCAAAATATTTTGGTATACTACTTGAATGTGAGATTATTTTGCTTTAAACTCCAACGCCATTCTGGAAATTAATGCGAGATCAGCTTTTACTATTTCTTTCCTAGAAAAACTAAGAAAATATATCAATTTCTGAAGATAAGCTGTCACACTCAATCCCATATACCTTCCCTATAACAGAATGAGTTTCTTTGAACTCATTGTTGGTGATAGAGTAACATTCAGATGTAGCAGTTAGTGCAGTTTTTTCACATTTCTATTGAAAATAATTTAAATTATACACTAATCGGTAAAAAAAACTTAAAAGAATTTTTTGATACCATTTTTGTAAATTATAAGTTTACAGTTTTAATGCAATAGTTACGTAAAGTTTATTCACCTCAGCAAAACTATTACCCCATTTTTTAATACCAAAAGCATTTAAGTACTTTGCTACAGACTTTTATATTTTTTCTATAATAGAATCCATTTGGAGTTTTATTCTAGAATATTACCTTATACTTTGAATAAGTCAAATATCAGGTTACCTAAACAACTTTATAAATACTATAAGATAAAAGCGCCAAATGTGAGCCACATGGGCCTATCATGACTACCCCAGTCAAAAAGATGCAAAGTTACCATACCCTTCGATTGGCTCATCTTTATAAACTTTGATGAAGTGTATGGGATAAACGAGAGTAATAAAATCTACCCTGCTTAACATTAAATTTTTTTTAACATAACTAGGCTACTCTTCTTAATAAATGTCCTGTTTTGTACATTTCGGTAACTGCAATTAAGATTTCTAATAAGTTTCAATACAAAATTTATCTCAAATAAATATGATAAAAGTAAAAAACATTAGTAGAAATTTAAGAAGGTCAGACGCCGCCTACAACCACACGACCTTCTTATAAGAATTGAACACAGTCCATGGCTCCGTATAAGGCATTTATAGAACAGATTCCCTTTGTTTATTTACTGTTGTCTTGGAAAAACAAAAGCCAAAAATGATATATACCGTTGTATATATGTGTATATGTTAGCAAGCAGGGAGCCCAGGTTCGATCTGATATATAGCAGCATATAAGTATAAGTTATATAAATATATAGATATATAAGTATGGTATATATATATATATATATATATATATATACATATATATATAAATATATATATATATATATATATATAGTTATTATATATATATTATTATATATATATATATATATATATATATATTATGTTATTATTATTATATATATGTTGGTTAAGCATATATATATATAAGGTTATTATATATGTTAGTTGGAGTATATAGTGTATACATAGTTATTATTGCTAAGGTTATATATTATATATATATACATATATTACTACTGGTTATTATATAAATATATTACAAGGTTA
>JABUQX010139253.1:0-10000 GCA_015478945.1 Trachelipus rathkii | reverse complement strand
AGCAGTTATATATATATATATATATATATATATATATATATATATCTTCTATTTTGGTTTATTTTAGGATGTAGAAACTATTATATACTTTCATATGTGTCCCTTCTATTTTTGGTTTTGGTGGAATTTGTATTTTGTCACTATTGGATATAATTGTCTAGAATTCACTAGAAAAAATCAAGAAAGATCATTATCGTAAAAACGTTCTTAGCGTGTGCTCGTGTTCAATCAAATTATATATTAAAAAAATGTAATTATAAGAGGTAAATTGTATATATTTCAATTCTCTCTATTTCTATTTTCTTTACTTCAACTAATCAATTTATCTA
Source organism: Trachelipus rathkii (assembly GCA_015478945.1). Classification (NCBI taxonomy): domain Eukaryota; kingdom Metazoa; phylum Arthropoda; class Malacostraca; order Isopoda; family Trachelipodidae; genus Trachelipus; species Trachelipus rathkii. Next base: position 9,671 of record JABUQX010139253.1, on the reverse strand, counting down.
CTAAGCTAAGTAAGTGCTATTAACTAAAGCCTCAGGATGAGTTACTTAGGACTACAAGAACTACTCAAAGCAAAAATCTTTGAAAACACAACAACCCCAAGGTAAAACCCAATAGATACTTGTTCAACTTTATATATATTTTTATATATATATATATATATATATATATATATATATATATATATATATATATATATATATATATATATATATATATATATATATATATATATATATATATATGATATTAAGTATAGCATATATATATATATGAAGGGTTACATATATGGAGGTATATATATATATATAGTATATATGAAGAGCATATACAGGGAGTTAGCATATATATAAAAGAGCAGCATATATATGAGTATATATATATTAAGGTTATAGTTATGGAGTATATATATATATATATATATTACATATATATATATATTATATATATATATATATATATATATATATGTATATATTTAAATATATATATATCATTGGGCTACTATATTAGAGGTCTCTAAACCTACTTCATTCAGAACAGACAGTAGACGATACAATTGACACTTTTTATAATGTTGTTTTTTATTTGACTGGCTAAATTTTCAAGCATCTCGTTTTGTACAACGTGATGAACATAATTGAAGTACTTTTTTCGCTCTAAAAATATTTTCAAAAGCAAATTATCTGATGACCGCAATTTTAACAATTGTATATAGTTACCACGGTTATTCGAGGATTTTTTCCCCTATGGCCTCTTAATGCTAAGCCTTGTCTGCCAAGAAAAAGTAATGTTTCAAACAGAATTTTAAGGTACTCGACGTTTTTTTAACTTATTCTTTGTGATGGGAAAAATTTTCTGATACGCTTTCGTTAAACTTTGAACCTTCTTGCCAGCGTTGCAAAGCGCTCAGATGTGAAGTACGTACGTTCGTGTTCTTGAAAACGCAGTGTTGTATTTCTACAATTCTTAAATTCGTTAGTAACAAATGTTAACTCATAACCACAAACACTGCCAAATAATCGACATGGAAAACAGAAAGCTTTGTCACCAGAGACACTATATTCAAGTCACTTAAATTTTGAATACCATGCACTTCTAAATCTTCTTCCTTTGGTCTCTGGAAATTGTGCCAGGGAAGGTTGGAATGGTCCGTCTTTGAAATTTTCTAAGGCAGCATCTTTGCAACAAAGTGGATCTTGTCTGTGGAGGTTAGACTGAGATCGGTTTGAATTTAGATATTGTACATGAGGTTTGCTAACCTGACATTCACGGTCACAAAATGAATTAGATGATGAGTCAAGTCCAGGATCGTCATTACCAATGGACGTACTAGGTATAGGACTAGCTTCTGATATAATGATAGAATTCTCAGTTACAATGCTTTCTTCCTTCTATTTTTTACTAAAAAATAATGCAAAAAAAAAAAAATCCCATTTATACCTTTTAGTGAGAATCCGTCGGTCAAAAAATCCACCATAGAGCTTCACGGGACCGCGCTGGACCCTCACTATGACGTTTCGTCAATTTAGGTTTCATCTCTTGGCCCAGGTGGGCCACAGCCATACCCCCTCACAAAGCTCCGCCATTCACTCTTATTATGCACCTTTCCTCTCTCCTCCATTCATTCCTTTACCGACTCAATTCACTTTTTCTTCGGTCTCCCAGCGGGTCGATTCCCAGCATACTCGCCACTATACATAAGGTTAACCAACCGACTATCATCCATACTTTCCATATGATCAAACTATCTCGATGTACTCACGTTTATTCTCGTATTTACCCATTTTATCAATTCTTCTCACACCTAACGCAATCCTAAGATTGAACACACAATGAACACATTGTACTTTAGATCTATATATCTTATTCCAGACCATAGTCTCACTACTATACATTAACACAGGTAACATACCCTCATGTAAAACTAACGCACTCAAGACTTGGTTCCTTTACATCCATCAAGGATTTAATTGCACCAGTCACCTTCCTGCCATTCACAACTTTTCTACTACATTCTGCATGATCCGTTCCCTTTTCATCCAACACACATCCTAAACATTTAAACTCGGACACTTTCTCCAGCTGTCACCATCTAACATAACTTCATACCGAGGACTGTCCTCACTCAAAACCATAACCTTACTCTTATCTACGTTTACCTTCAAACCTCTCCTTTTACGCACCCTAGCTGCCAAATCTCTCTATCAATCCTCTAAAACTCCAGATTCGCCACACAAAACCAAATCATCCGCATATAATAGATAGGGCACCCTCCACTCTTCCATTTTCCATCAATCTAACACCACCCCCACCTCTAATTCTTTCATAACCCCATCCATATACAAATTGAATAATCAAGGAGACATAACACATCCCTGCCTCACTCCGCTATTAAAATTAAACCAATTACCCTCGACCATTTATTCTTACACAAGCCTCACTATCGTCATACATACTTTGGATTCCATTCAGAAGCCTACCATCAACAGCATTTTCTCAATAATGTTTCAATATATATATATATATATATATATATATATATAATATATATATATATATATATATATATATATATATATATATATATATATATATATATATATATATATATATATATATATATATATATATATATCTTATATATATTATATTAAAGAAAGAAGAAGTTATATATAGTGCTATTGTTGGTTATGATATATATATATTATATATTAGTATATATATATATATATATATATATATATATATATATATATATGCGCTATATATGACCTTGCTCCCCAATATCCCCTCTCAGAAAAAATACATGACTTCACCCTGCGCAATCTGTAACCCCCCCCACTATTATTCAAAAATCCCTCCCTCCCAAAACTAATACCCAATCACTCAATATACTACAATTTAACATTAACGGTCTAACTAATAAATCCATAGAACTCAATCATTTCCTTAAAAAACACAACTTTCATATAGCAATCCTACAAGAAGCCTCCCTCGCCCAAAATACCCCTCTTCCCCCGTTCTATGGTTACGACTCCATTTACTCCCCTTCCCAACCTCCCTCTTAACACTGATCCACAACGACATCCCTTACCACAACACAACCCCTAACACCTCCACTCTATTCCCCGACACATTAATTAATAAAATCCCAATCCTGTTCCATCCTCCTGAACAGGACCACTTAAAACATCTTCAATCTCTATATTCCCCCCCCCAGCCTCACACCCCCCCTATCAATATTATCAACATTTCCAAATCTTATTCTCGGAGGCGATTTAACGCTCACCCACCTGCGTGGTATAAAAGACGCAACACATCTGACCCCCGGCAACTACGACCCTTAACGAATTAGAATCCCTTAATATCCTCAATTCCAAAACTCCACTCGAATCCTCCCAAGCAACCGTAATCCCCACCTCCTTAGATGTCACATTCTGCCCTCCTTACATGACCCATCTGCACGTCACCACACCTACACTCAGACCACCTTCCCATTCTTATTTCTCTAACCTCCTCCCATCAAACCCCCCAAAATAAGATCACTACATACATCAACTACAAAAAAGCCAACTGACCAGCATTCACTGACCATATCGAAACCCATATTAACCCCTCACCAATCCATGACACATCCCTACACACCTCCATTATTCAATTAAATAACTTAATCACCAAATCAGCTAACCTACACATACCCAAAGGTCGAGAAACCAAAACCCCAAATCCTCCCCCTGAACAGCCACAACCCATTAAACAAAGCAAATCCCTGAAAACTTAGACCATACACCCCACTCATCACGGCTAACCAAATAAATAAAACTCAATACCTAAATTACAAACTCATAACTACCACAAAAGCCAGAATACTTAAATCCAACATTCCTGTACTATATTAAGAAAACCTGGCAAGTCATCAAAATTAATAACTCACGAAACAACCCCCTCCATCCCCCTCCTTACCTGATAACTCCCTCCCCTCTCCAAAACAACAATCAGACCGCCTAGCAAAACATTATGCTAACATTTCTCGCAAACCAACCCACCCCAAAACAAAAAAACAACTAAGAAAACTCCCCTCAGACCACAACCCCCACCCCCTTTTACAACTGAAAGGATAACAGAAACTATTAAAACCCTCAAAAACTCACCAGCTACAGGCCCAGACTTAATCTCTAACCTACATTTAAAACACCTTGGTGAAAAAGCACTTCTCCTTATCACAGAAATCTTCAACAAATCCTGGCAACTTAACTATATACCCTCAATCTGGAAACAAGCATACATACTCCCAAAACTCAAACCCAAAAAAGACCCCAACTCCCCTTTCTCTCCTCTCCTCCATCAGTAAACTGCTGGAGAAACTAATATTAAACAAAATCTCCCCTTTCATCACCCTCCCAGATTTCCAACATGGCTTTAAAAGCAACCACTCCACAACTACAGCCCTTACCTCCCTTACCCAACACATCAATGGCTTCAACCAGTCCCCATCCCATAGATCCATTCTCACAGCAATCGACATCAACAAAGCCTTTGACACTGTCCCCACATTCATTCTTATTCAAAAAATCCTTCAATCCCCTTAGAAAATAACGACAAAAAATGGCTTTCTAATTTTCTCACTAATCGTTTTGCCAAAGTTCTCCACAAAAACAATCTCTCCCACTCCATTAAATTACAAAACGGCGTCCCACAGAGCGCCATTCTCTCTCCATTCCTCTTCAATCTTTTCACAGCAAACCTACCCAAACATCCACCAAACTTATCACATACGCAGATGATATCAGCCTCATCTCTCAACATCCAGACGTAAATATAGCCACTCATCACACCCAAGAATACCTACTCATCACACCCAAGAATACTTACAACAATTAGAAACTTGGTTACTCTCCAACAGAATGACCGCCTCCCCTCTCAAATCCTCCATCACTCTCCTAACCACCGACCGCCACCAATCTTCAATCCACCCATTAGTTTTCCTGAACAACAACCCCCTCCCCCTAAACAAAACCCCAAAAATATTAGGACTTACCTATGACACACACATGACGTTCTCCCCCACATCGACCAAATCACCTCATCAACTCAACGGAAACTAAACACCCTCCGAACCCTTTCCCAACACAACTTCAGTGACAGGAAACACACCCTTACCACCACTTATAAACAACTCATCAGAACAAATATAAACTATGCTTCCCTGCACTGTCTAAATCTAACTCAAAAAAATACAAATCACACAAAACACCGCCCTTAGAATTATCACTGGATGCACTAAAACTACCCCCATCCAACATTTACATGACGAGACTTGCATCCTTCATATCTCCACCCACCTGGAGATGGTGAGGACTCAAGTCTACCAGAAAACTCTAAATCCAACCCACCCATGTCACCAAATATTCACCAACCAACCCCGACACAGACTAAAATCCCCACCCTCCTCACCAGCTAAATTCTATAACGACATCTACATTATTCTCCCTCCCAATAGGTCATGGCTTACACATATCCATACACAACTAACTAATACGTACCTCCAAAACCGCCCCAATAACAATTTACTAAACTCCCCCTCCCCAATTCTATAGAAGAAACACTGTCCAGAAGAGGTCAAATCGACTCCGCCCAGAGCAGATCAGGTCACCACCCAAAACTCTTACAATATAAATCTAGATTCAAACTAGACAATGTTACCTCCCCCACCTGTACCAGATGTCACATTTCCCAGGACACAATGGAGCACTTCCTTCTGGGGTGCTCCGCTCCCGACGCCCCCCGTGCCGACCTCTCTATATCTTCCCTTCTCGACCTGTGGAACCGCCCAAGAGCGGTGGCCGGCTTCCTGGAAGCAGTGTGGCCCTCCAATTGAGGTGGGCCATGGACAGAAGTAAGTAAGAGTATATATATATATATATATATATAGTTATTAAAGAGTTAGAAGAATAGCTACATATATATTAGCATATATATATAAAAGTATATATATATATATATTATTATATATACATATATTATTATTATTACATATATATATATTATTATATATATAGTATTACATATACTAAAGATATGTATACTAAGGTTGGTTATTATTGTTATTATATATATATATTATTAATATTACATGCTATATATTATTGGTTACAGTTATGCAGTTAGTAGTATATATATATATATATATATATATATATATATATATATATAAAAGTGGTGCACCTTCTGAAAATTTCAAATTCGGCAAAATCGTCATCACATTCAAACAAGAGATAAATGTTCGACCAATTTTTTTTGTTTTTTTACTACGTAGCCAAATTGTCGACACGAGAAAAATGGTCGACAAATTTTATTGAAAAATGACGACGATTTTACCTGCTGAAGATTTGGGTATAGGTCCAAACCTATTACCAGTTCCACAGCTCTGTTTTATAGTAAAGCCAAATGATAAACAAGAAAAATAAAAGCTTAAATTAATTAAGCGTGGATAGCTTCATTAGGGAAAGAATTTAGAAAACTCCCCTAAAATTGGTACAATCATTTATTACTTCCTCAGTTTAGTCCAGGTATAAAACTAAGTAACATATAAAAAATATAAATTCAATAAATTGTATAAAAAATATGCATACCTAAACCTTAATTCATCTTTGCATTATAAAAAATAATAATATAATAAAAACGTGAAATATAGAAATTACCTAAAAAAAAATATAAACTATTTAAAAGAGTCAAACTGGAAACAATTAAAAAATAAACTGAAAAATAAACATAAAAGAAATTGAAAAAAAAAATTCTTTTTTAGAAAAATAAATAATTTTCCTGCTTCATAGACATAAGAAAAACAAAACCTCTTAATACAATAAACGCACCACTTAACACACCTAGGTCTTCATTTAAATATCTAGACAAAAGCTTCAGTCTCCTAAGCCTACTACTGCCACCTACTATCTACCAGACTACTAATATAAAGTATTACATAATTCTAAATACAGTAAATTTATAATAATTCATATTTTTAAAATAATTTCAAGACTGTCGTAACAATCAATGTTCATTTTTAACACTAATCTTTAATAAAGATTCAAATGTTTTTATGTTTTCTGTGAAGTTGAAGCTTTACCCGTGTGGGTTCGAAGGTGATCTCTTAAATTACTTTTATCAGTAAAACTTTTATCACAGTAAGAACACTCAAAAAACGGCTTTGCACCGATGTGGGTTCCAGTCTGGGATTTTAAATCATTTCTGATTAAAACTTTTATCACAGTAAGAACACTTAAATGGTTTTTCACCTGTGTGGGTTCGAGTGTGGGATTTTAAATGAGGTTTCTGATTAAAACTTTTATCACAGTAAGAACACTTAAATGGTTTTTCACCCGTGTGGATTCGAATGTGTCTTTCTAAATTACTTTTATCAGATAAACTTTTTCTCACAGTAAGAACACTTAAATGGTTTTTCACCTGTGTGGGATCGAATGTGGGTTTCTAAACTGTCTTTACGGTTAAAACATTTCTCACAGTAGGTACAGTTAAACTTTTCACCTGTGTGGGTTCGAATGTGGGATTCTAAACTAACTTTGTGATTAAAACTTTTATCACAGTAAGAACACTTAAATGATTTTTCACCTGTGTGGGTTCGAATGTGGGTTTCTAAATTATGTTTACGATTAAAACTTTTCTCACAGTAAGAACACTTAAATGGTTTTTCACCCGTGTGCATTCGTTTGTGTCTTTCTAAATTACTTTTCCGGATTAAAAACTTATATCACAGTAAGCAAATGATCTTCTAAATGGTTTCACCCGTGTGGATTCGAATGTGTCTTTCTAAATTACGTTTCTGATTAAAACTTTTCTCACAGTAAGAACACTTAAATGTTTTTTCACCTGTGTGTGTTCGAATGGAGTATTTTAAGTGAGAAATTCGATCACAACTTTTATCACAGTAGGAACAATTAAATGGTTTTTCACCCTTGTGGATTTGAATATGATTTTTTAAAATATCTTTACGATTAAAACTTTTATTACAGTAGCAACACTTAAATGGTTTTTCATCAGGGTGGTTTCGAATGTGATAATCTAAATCACGTTTACTAACAAACCTTATGCCACAATAAGAGCACGTGAATACTTTATCAGTATTATTACATTTTTCAGTATCTAAAACGGAAATTTCTTTCTCAAAAAGATTTTTGCAATCATTATTGTCATTTTTAATATTTTCATTAAGCAAAGTTGAAGCAGGACCACTATACATTGTTGATGTTTCTGTATCAAAATTTCTGGGCCTAGAAAAGTAGCTCTGCCTCATAGTAAGTTTTGTCTGTGGTAAGGCGACTTCTGCTTCAACTGAAAATAAAATACAAAATACAAAAAACATTAATAAATAAGTCATTAAAAAAATAACAATCAAAAGTTGTCGAAAAAAAAAAAAACGTAATTTAATTCACCTTCATTACTATTTTAGTCAGCTAAATAAATTTAAATATTAGTTGCCTCCCTGCAAACAAATAATGACTCGTAATTTGAGAAATTATAAGTTATAACATTTCTAAACCAGATTATGAAAGGTAATAACGTTATTAATAATAATAATATTAATAATAATAGTTGTTATTATTATTAATTATTATTATTATTATTATTATTATTATTATTATTATTATTAGTTATTATTATTATTATTATTATTATTATTGTATTTTTATTATTATTATTATTATTATTATTATTATTATTATTATTATTATTATTATTATTATTATTATTATTATTATTATTATTGCACGCCTCTCATCTTCTATGGAGGATTAGATGGAGCAACTCCTGAGGGGAGGGGGAGAGTCGTTAGGAGACAGGCCCCCCACAGAGCTGCTTTCTATGATGCTTTCACAGCTCGGGGATTCCCCATCTCCCAGGGATTAGGCCATACTCTGGCAACTTTTCGTGCAAAAGTTGCCCCCACAAGTTCAAGGCATAGTGGCCACCATTGATCCCACTTTGTCCCTGCAGGCCTTTGCTGAGGCAGCTGACGGTGTCATGCGGTGCCAGCCTCCTCATGTTACGTCTATTGCTCTTCATCCTGTTCATTCAACCATTTCAGCCACCCTGCTGTCCCTCACACTCTGAATACTTTTCCTCCTCCTTCAGGAGCTTCTCAGTTTTCTCCAGCTGTTCTGGAGGACAGATTGTCTCGCATTGAAAGGAATGTAGAGGCTATGATGGTGGATTTATGCCTCCTAACCCTCCGCAACCGCTCCCCTACCCCACACCGCAATAACACTTCCCGTGGATGGTCACCCTCTGCCAGGAGGGCAGCTGGGGAGTGTTACTATCACCGCACTTTCCATCGTTATTAGCATAATAATAATAATAATTATAATTATAATTATAATTATAATTATAATTAACACACACACACACAATAATAATAATAATGATAATAAAAATAATACATAATAATATAATAATAATAATAATAATAATAATAATAATAATAATAATAATAATAATAATAATAATAATAATAATAATAATAATCTACTGAATTTGATGCAAAAATATAGTGTATATTATATAAATGAAAAAAATCTACATTGTTAAATTTATTAATTCTGCATCATTAATTAAAATATTAATCACATTTTAACTTCTTAAAGTACTATAAAGTCTC
>JABUQX010139252.1:0-10000 GCA_015478945.1 Trachelipus rathkii | reverse complement strand
ATAATCTCAAGTAGTATGCTATTGTATTGTACTATGGCGGTGTGTAAATCGCTGAGCTTGACTCATACATTCATGAATAACATAATCACCCCCAGGGTTCTTGGATCTAGTACTCAATTATAATGTCATTTTGCACTCATGATGCTCGTCCATGCTCTGTTTCCTCGCTTGTTTGCTTATTGCGATCTCGAAATTTTTTTGTCAAAAGCAACTCTACGAATCGAAGCTCTCTTACTAGTTCCAAAGCCAATGTACAGTTCGAGAGTAGTTATAACAACCATGCTCCATATTGCCTCTGTAACGCTTATAACTCGTACCACAATAATTTCCATCTCAATAACAGAGCATCTCTGAAGTGCCATCTGTGACAACAATAAGGGAAGGCTAATGCGTAGAAAATATAGCTGTACTATTTTCTAAAGAAACGACTCCAAAACCATGTCTGGAACTCTAAGTAATCTTTCCAGTGCCTTAGAGCCAGTATTAGAAGGTATAATTTTCGTACTATTAGTAGAGTTTCTCTTCTATAAAGGTCAATCGCTCGCTGAGTAATACTATATAACGTATCAACTGAAGTATACGTTAATAAAAGTGTAGTATCTCAAAAACACAATCTCAGTCTACAATGCTCATACTGACTTTAAGTAGGTTCCAGTGATCTCGTAAATCCTATAGCTAATTCATATGATATAGACCTGATGGATATACTATATCAAGTAGGAGGTATATAATAACGTATAATATAGGTATTAACAAATATTTGATTGCATAGAGTAGGTTTGTATAATAGCCATTATTGCTCTTATGTTATACTAATACGTAGTAATATGATAGACTCCCAGTTCTGTTATAATGATAATATATTCCATCAGATGCAATACTACTCAAAATAATAATAATAATGGCTTATACCTCTGAGTTACTGACCTCTACCACAATGTGAGTAGCTATGAATAACTCAGTGGAACTGAATATAAATAATAAAATAATATAAGATACAAATCCTATAATAAATATATATATAGAGCTAATAATCATAGCAATTAGAGATACATAAATAGAACTTGAATAGTATCATTAACTCAGTGGTTCTATACATATTTAGTATATCTTACAAATTCGGTTACGCGATCCAGTAATAAGATATATGACAATTCAAATCCAACATCTTCAATAATTGGTTATGTCAATCTGAACAATCTGCATTATCAAATCCCATATCCCCTTTTATAAAAATTTACAACTACGTTTAAGTGGTTTAAAATAAAAGTTGTTCATAAGATATAATAAATATAATGATTTATATATAATTTAACAAATAATTACATTTTTGATATTGAGTTAGATTTATGAAGTTTAATATATAGGCATTTCAATAATACATAATCATATTTTAATACTAATAATAAATAATTAATAATATTAAATAAATCATATATAAATAATTAATAATTAATATTAATAATAATATAATAATAATAATTAATATATAATAAAAATAATAAATAATAATTATAAAATAATTATTAAAATTAAATAACATGTGTATGAGAGTTTCAAAGTGACATGGTAAGCCCTTCTAATAAACTATGTTAATTTATATAGATTTAATTACATGTATTAATCTACCATTGAGCTCAACAGACGATATAATTTGTTCATACATTATGATACTAGCGAGTAACATCTGGAGCGAAATAACTTATATAATTTCTATACCTCTACTCCTTCACGCTTCTTTATATAAAATAAGAATAATTCATAAAAGATAACTAGATATAACACACTGATACGTAGTAATGAGTATTATTCTGTATTAATGAGATTCTTTATAATATCTTCATATTGAATCACAATATACAGTTACGTTTCTGCCTATATATATAACATAAATCAGTTTATATTAATAAATTTGTATATTACTCAAATTATATTTGTCATATTAAATTTGAAACATTGGTATATCTATCGTATTAATTAAGTGTTTTTAATTTCAGAATATTTATTAGCAATTTAATATAAAAATGAAAAGGAACAGGAGCAGGTTTTTGTCTCTCTAAATCTCCTACACACTGATTAATTCCATCGAGAGCCCCTACAACGTCAAGCATGAAAGACCAATAACAAAATTTTTACTGTGCATGAGAATACCACTTAAATTACATCAAAGTTTTCATTAATTGATAAATATTTTTATTAACAAATTTATTTTCTGTAATGAAATATAAATAATAGGTCAACATTTGTATATATATATTGACTCTTATTCAATAGATACTTAATATTTTAAAATATGTTGCTATATATATTTTAAATATTTGTAAATTGGTTTTAACGACTGATAATATATTATAATCCAATGCTTATAACTAGATAATATTTAAATATATTTTCTAATAGTGAAATAAAATAAAAATATAAATTTTTTTCATATTTTTCTGCTTGCAGGCCATGTCTAAAGAAACATTAACCACTCTACCTCAAAAATCTAATATATATAATAGTTGCAAACAAAAAAATAAAATGATTTTCGCAATATTGCGTAAATAATTTGTATTACAGATTACGCGAACTCAGTGCTCAATCTACATAAGGGCGGACTTATTTAAATTCGCCACTTTCATATTTTCCTCTGACTATACACTCGGAACTATTTACTTATCCATAATTATAATTGAATTTTTGCCCCTTTTCATCACTCATTAAGATAAACATATGAGAGGTGTGACCTTCTATTTTAGTCCTCGTAATGATATCTATTACTAAAATTATATGGATTTAATATTTTTATAAAAGATTTGATCAATCTATTGTTCCAATTGCTCAAAATTCAACATGATTTAATTGAACCATTTATAGTAAAAAATATTCTTATTTTATGTCGTTGTGTGTGTTGATCTTACTTAGTGCTGTTTATACGATATCGGAATATCTCATGTTTGAAACCAACTATATTCAGAATTTATTAATCATACCTTTGGTTTAAAATGCATATGACGCTTACGAGTATGAATACTAACAAATTAATTAAGATATGAACGAGATAAAGCTAAATATATGACAAAATTACTCGAGTGATTCTCATAAGCTGTATAAAACAATGAGCTAACCTAGATATTCAATAAACATAGAATATTTTATAACATAGCCAAAACAGGTTGAGTTATAATGTTTATATATAATAATAGAGAAAGGAAATAACTATCGGTAGGTGATCTATATTGTAATATAATATCTTAAATAAATTGTGAAATAAATATTCTCAATAATATACATTACTGGTATATTATATAATAAAAATAATAGTTTTTGTAGGTATGTTGGTGTGATATATATAATATAATATATATATATAGATATTAAAATATCGTACTCCATTTTGGTTTTGTTTATATATATACCACTTAACACTATATAGCATTTATTGTTACAAATAATTATTAAAACATAACAATAATAAGCTAATTTATCAATAACTCTTAATCCTTCGATATCCTCTTTTTATCATTCACCATAGCGACAGGTTGTTCACAAACTGCAACCATACTCAACCACTTTAATTTGACTGGCATGTAATATTCAGAAACAAAGAATACGGAAAGAATAGATAGTATATCATCAACGATTCAATTTCCATATATCTCTTACTATTTACATTATATACTGAGCTATGAATCGACGTCTTCATTTTTCGCTCTACAATAATCTAAGGCAAATCTCCTGTATGATATCCTTTCTAAAGGACTACATTTCAGTGAATATCAAACTATTTGCTTCCCCTTAAAGATACTTTGTTAATTCGTCTTATTGGTCTCTGTTGATTTAGTAAGGATTCTAGTCTTGCGAGCTTCGAGGAAAACATATTCCTCCTGAAGTACTTCTGATCAATTTTATTGCATTTAGGGCTCTTGGGGCTCTGCCAAACTGAACTCCGTATACCTACGAATGATTGTCTTCCATAAGGTGAAACAGTAATCATTTAAAGTTTGACAATACTCGGTCTTTCCGATGATTAATATCAAGATAATTATTAACGTTATTGAATTAAATTGTGAGAGAATTGTTAAAAATCTTAATTAGAATGTTTCAGACGTGTTATTCACAATGAAATTTATTGCTAGTATCTTAATCTATAATTATAAATATGAATCATATAAACAAAAATAGTTATATTAATTATTAATAATAAAAACAAGTAAAGAAAAAAGAAATAGAAAAACATTTACTCTGCAACCATACATATAGCAGTAATAGTTGATATATAATGGGTGGAGTGGATCGTGAATAACAGAACACAATAACGATTATGAATATTGAGATGCTCTAATATGGAGGTAACGCAAACAAATACACGTGGAGCGTGACGTAATAGCGCAGGTACAAATACGGCATAATTTTTTGTGTGAAATTGATAATACTAAGAAGAAACAATGAAAATGGTTCGATTCATATTTGTTTCTTACGGAAGTAGTTATCCTAAAATACAAGAGTATATTAATAATGAACCTCAGTCTATACTAACGTTGTGTGCTAGTTGCTCCAAAATGTAAGCAAAATTTTTTAACTACAATAATGAGCATACTCTTTGTCGCGTGTCGTACGAGTGCGAGGGACTTGAGTAATCGTTCATTTAATGGTATATTCTGAAACAAGGATGAATTAGTCAAAATATAAAAGGGCTAGTCTATACTCTTCTCGGGAACTATATAAATTTTATATGATAACTGGGATAGACGAGCGAAACATTTGGACGTCTCATATCGTGGACTTAGCGCCACACATCAATGCATCAGCTCCGCGAGTGTTTCAGTTAAAAACTTACTTTATACTCTCAATGATTATTAAACTTTGTACACTGTAAGCGTCTTTGATAAATTATTTTAACTATAAATTTTGTTTGTTCCATACTGGATTTTTAATGAATCTCTTAATTCATTAAAGCACAATGATACTCTCTCATAAGAACTCTTTTATTTTATTATTATTACCTCAATCTGGGGAATTTCATTTCATTTCATTTTATGTGAAATACCTCTTTATGAATTCTTTATTATTAAGTCCAACGTTACTATGTGAGAATCTTAAATTCTTTGCCAATATAAAAACAATGGGAATTATATCTATTTCCAAAATGATTTTCAGACATCTGAGTTTTCTTTTTTTCTATTACAAAGACACTTTTATCCCATGAAGATTATAATAAAACGAGATTCAGTTATTTTTTCTATGAGAGCAACAAATATTGATTAAAATGTTCATAGACTCTAGAAAACTTTTGAATGAGAATTATTATTCTTTATTTATTAGAATAATTGGAAAACACTGTAACTATTGATTTAGATGTTTACATTTCAATAACAGTACTAAGTGTCTTATAATAGGATCTCCCGAAATATGTCAAAAGTGTCCGTTGTTAGACTTTTCTTTGTGCAGGCACCGCGTCCGGTTGTGTAAATCTCAGTTCCTATTATACTTCGGACATTTGTAACCTCAGATATGAAAGGTTTTAATAAATTAAACGATTGTTAGATTTTTCAGATTTACATCAATTTTTGCGAAAAATACAAATAGAAATTGTGGATAAACTAATAACAAAAAATAAAAACAAAATTGTACATTTTGAGAAATTTTCTCTCAGTATTACGCGTCTTTCTGCTAAATTTGTAACGTATGTCATGTGTCGATACTGCTTGTAATGAGTGTGTAGATTCTAAAAGATATTCCCTCTCAAATACATATATTATAGAGTAAGAGTTGTTGCACGAATTATCATCAGCATGATATTTTAAATTTATCACTGTATATGTATCCCTGCTTACCTGCTCGACAAAAGAAAATGACTGCTTAGAAGTTAAACCTAATATGTCATTAAAAATCATCTGATGTGATAAGGTTGTTTACTACTTGGAAGTATGATGATGCTGTCATAATCTATATCATGGTGATATACTGTTCTCTCACCGCGTTCATCACGGAGTTTTTGTGTGGGGTCTTCTGTTACTCATATCCAATGTTGAAATAACTTTACTCGGCTCGATATAGCGCTCTGTTGATTAGTTCACATGAATATATAGCTCTCCATGGTTTGAGTAATCTGGGTGGTTCTCGCTCTTATTCCGAAATATTATGATATATATTATTATTTATTGTATTTAATTATTATTATTATTATTAATTATTATTTATATATTTATTAGTTGACGTCATTGGAATCTTTAATTTTGCAAAGAATATTTGCCATTGCAATGAAATGAAAGTATTTTTATCTTCATAATTTTTTTTCAATATAATAATTTATTCTGTGTGGCTTCGGATATCCATATTCCTTTCCTTATTTTTATTCTATACATTGTACTCTCATCTCATTTTACGTGTACGCAACGAATAACATAGTTTAAATACACAAAAATAAATTCAAATATGGCATAGAAGGAATATGGTGTAAATTCACAAGGTCTACGCAAGAAAGTAGATAGAAAAAAGATATAATTTCTTAATTGCATATAAAGTTATATTATATATTTTTTCTAACGTCTCTGACTATAATTTGCATGAATATTGTCTCGCTCATTACACCGAACACAATTGTTTATCCTCTGAAGTACTATACACGAATACCATCCGATTGAGAGACAGTTCTCTTATCTGTTTCATCATTACGGATTAATCATGTTAGATTCACATCACAGTAGTTAGTGAAGTATCTCGTCTAACCATAATATTAGCGACCACACTCTTTTTATTCTAATAGTTGTATCTGATTTTTATAAGTAATAATAATGCGATAACTTTGGTCTATTAATGACGAGCTATATGGATAACTTATTTCGCTGGGAGCAAACTGTAGTTGAGTATTGAGTTGTTTCATCAAAGAGCAAACTATTAGTAAACTAACGACTAGTACATAATTAGACATTATAAGCTCTTAGTTTGGTATACCTAATGTTACGTTTCTAACGTGTATGACAAATGAAGCTCGGTCTAATATGTCTGTGACGTTCATAAATATAAGAGTATGGTAAATGTAATTTTTAGCGAAAGAAATTTAAAAATAAATTGTGAATTTATAAAATTGTGAAAATAAAAAAAATTGGTCCGTACGGTATCAAAAAACATTACAAGATGTTCAGCTCCTATTGCCCAATATTAAGGTCAATTTGAGTCGTCTGATTGTTCTTTTGCGCTGCCACATAGTTTGAGTAACATGAAGCCTAGGTGTTTCTATTTTTATTTATGCTCATTATTTGCCTCAGATTCATTTTAACAATTTATGTTTCTGGGTAACAAGGAGCAGTTGATTATTATATATATACTGGTAGTATAGTATTAATATCTTAGAATCTTTTTACTTCAAGAAATATACTTGATCAAACACTATATGTGATTAGGGACACATAGTATTAAGTAAGTCAGTCTACGCTAGACTGAAACAGTACTTTGTAAATAAGTCTAATACAATAAGGTTTGGGAAAGCTATTGTTTTAAGGCTTAAACTCCTATATCTGATAAAGAATAAAAAAATTGAATTATAGTGAATTAGATAACAGTAATGTAGATGAGCCTAGTCAATTTACGTAATATAAGGCTTAAATTTTTTTTAGAAAGAAATTCTAATAGGAATGATTAGGCTTTTGAAATTACTACTTATATGTGTTTTTAGAAGTTTGATCAAAAACTAAAATCAGATTTCAATTCTGTATAAATATTAAAAAAATATATTATGAAATATATCGAAACTTTATGGATGTAGCCACCGTTATTAATTTATAGTATAATTTATAACTGACCAAGAGTGGTTTTAGTTAATGAAATTAGAAGTATATTAGAAAAACCTTACGAAAAATTATATAATATACTATATATATATGTGTATATACCAAATAGAAAAAATTGAAAATTCTTTACACTAAAAAAAAAACAATAAGAATGTATCTAAACTAAGATCTATGAGGAAAAGAAGACATATTAAAATTATAGAATACACATATATATGCATTCTGTAATTTTGCAATCAAGCAACATAAATACTATATATAAATACTAGAAATATGTCAGTTCAACAGAATATAATTAAATATAACCAAGGATATTCAAGGTTTACTAGATGCAGATATATTTTTAGAAAAGTTTTTATTATCTTATCAAACTCTTATCCGAAACCTACCTTAACAATCCTTCAATTCATTATAAAATCAGTACTAAATAATATATATATATAAATTATTACTAAAATAAAGTCTTATAATCGATTACGCCAATGAGTGATTGAAATATTGATTTTTAATATAGGATCGGTGTTTCCCATAGCAGAATTGGTTCTTATCTAAATGTTAATTTCTCTGTTATGTTCTTTTATATAGCGGTAGTTAAACAGAAGAAAATATAGCTATAGAGTCAGACCTACTCGGTACACCATTTGTATAACAAATCGATTTTAATTTTATTACTGATATTTATATTATCTCAACTCTCAACCGAATCAAAATTCTCAATATATGATAAAGGTATTTCCTCTCTTTTTTAATATTTTATTTTTATTACTGCACATGTGCGTATATTTTTTCTTTACCTCGGAACTGATTCATTTACATCCTAACATACTGGACTCAGAGAACATGTTTAAAAATTATTTACGTTCGTCCCGTTTACACTCTAAAATGGTCCTAGTTACTTACACTCACTATACAGTTACGACTTGTCGTTCATCTTGCTGTACATTATTTACGTCTATAAGTTAGAAATAATGAAATGCAGTGTCATGCAACAAAAGAATAGAGCATTACCATAATGATATGCTCATAACGTAATTGCAAATATATGTTTGCGCATATAACGATAAGAAAGAGGTCGAAGACGAAAATACCATTGATAATTGTTCTCGCGCACAAAATCATTAATTGACGTGTATGTTATTAAAGAATGTAATAATATTATTTTAAATTTAAATTATTTTTTTGAAAATAAAATATTTCCTTCTTATAATAATAAATATTTAAATAAATAAGTGGAAAAATAGCCTCACTCTATATATATATATTTAACATAGTACTATCAAAACTATATAATAATAATAGTACTAATAATACACATATGTTATTAATATTTAATTTTATCTTATTATCTTTGATTATATACTAATATATATACGTCATATCGTATAAAGTAAATTATATTGCTGCTAGCACCTTAATATAAATGTTTTCAGATTATAACTATAATTTTATTTAATTATATATTTAATAATTATTAATTTAATTATTAATATTATATTTATTATATTTATAAGGGTGATTCGTAAATTTATTTATGTGACCTCTAATATTGTGGCTCATTATAGTATTATTAGTATGTTTATTATTATTGTCCTGAATAATTATTATAAATTATTATTATTATGGTAAACTTAAGAAATTTTCCATATGCATGGTAAATATATAGAAGTAAGATATAAGATACAAGTAATAATCTAATATTAAGTAGGATAATTCAGCGTTATAATAATGATAAATTTGTTATGGAAAATTGAATAAAATATAAAATAAAAATTTTTTACTTGATATATTAAATTATTTTTTTATTATAACTCCAAAAATCTATTAACTGAATTATATAGTATCAAGCAATAGTAAAACTTAAATAATAACACTATATATTATATAGAATTCAGCGCTAATTGTAAAAGTATGTAGATCAAAAATAATATATATATGATAGCTTATCTCAGATATCTACTAACTTTTTTAATTTGAACATATGAATGCAATGGCCAATTTGCACTAATATATTTCTATTAGGGAATCGTTATCTCCTACGAAACAGATCGATATAATATTGGTTTCGCGGGTAAGACCGCAAAAAGATGCAAGACGGGGTCTCTCGGCCTACCTGGGGACCGCACGGGGCAGCTTGGACTTTTCCCCCCCTCCGGCGCGAGGGTCTCCGGACCCGCTTCAGGTATTTGGGGTGGGGTCATTGCGTGTCAGCGGGGGGTCTCTCCGGC
>JABUQX010139251.1:47500-57770 GCA_015478945.1 Trachelipus rathkii | reverse complement strand
CGTGTACTTCGTTCAGTTTCAATTGGGTGTTTAACCGTTTTCGCATTTATCGTGAAACGCAATCTTGTTTACGTGCATTCTTCAATATTTATATATATATATATATATATATATATATATAGGCCAGCATCCCGAAGAGGCCAGGCATGTAACTAGAAAACTATAACATCTACAGGAAAATAAATAACATTTTTGATTTCAGCAAGTAATTTCATCGATAAAACAAAAAAATTTATTTTATTCTAATATTTATTAATAACACCTTAAATATTAGTATAATCTTAGACCTCGCAAGTGCACGCTGTGATTGACCTTGAATCCGGCATTAGTTGACGAGCAAAAGTTGCCAAATACCATTTTATTTTTACGCTTTGGAGAAAATGTTATTTTTTTCTTTTTATATCCTTTTTAGGGGGTTCGAGCCGACGGAGGGACAGAGGGGGACGAAGTCCCCCCGTCGTCCCCCGGTAGGCCGAGAAACCCCGACTCTATCCATCTTTAATTTTTACCCGTCGGGTATTCTTTAGTTATAAAAGAAAAAAATTCAACATTTGGCAACTTTGCGCGCTCCCTCCGACTACTCCAGCTTCTTCGTATTCTCAAAAAACTAATTTTTGCAACATTTTTAACAATTTTAATTTTTTAAAAAGCGTTATTTTTTTTTCAGTGGTAAAAATGTCTCATGATTAATAAAATGATATTTATTTTTGTGTAGCTGTTATAGTTTTTTAGTTACATGCCTGGCCTTTTCGGGATGCTGACCATATAGGCCTATATATATATATATATATACCGTATATATATATATATATATATACATATATATATATATATATATATATATATATATATATATATATATATATATATATATATATATATATATATATATATATATATATATATATATATATATATATATATATACCGTATATATATATATATATATATATATATATATATATATATATATATATATTTATTTAATTATATATATATATATATATATATATATATATATATATATATATATATATATATATATATATATATATATATATATATATATACCATTATATATATATATATATATATATATAATAATATATATTTATATATATATATATATATATATATATATATATATATATATATATATATATATATATATATATATATATATATATATATTTTAATATGTCATATATTTTTTTATATATTGTTAATGTATTCTAAAAATAAAACAAATGCATAGCACATGAACATTTGCTTATATAGCTATAGGAAAATTATTGAAACGTTGATAATCAGAAAAACTACCGATTATCATAAAAATAAAAATGCTATATACCTATGTAGCCTATGTATTGATAATTGAAAAAGAAATATCAATATTTTTTTCCATCCCTAGTGGAAGGTTTTTAGAGCTGAGTATACTTTTCATAGCGTTATAACATATTTTTTTTTAATTATTGTATTATACCAAAATGGTCTTCCCAGTTATTTGGAGTATTTTTAGAATTATATAGCAGAACCGCTATATCTCAGATTTTTATAAAAATCACAACATAGAATCAAAAAAAAATTATGAATAAAAAAAAAACAAAAAGTGACATCTTTAAGAAAAAAAGTTACGGCCTCGCAAAGTTTAAAAACTCCCATAAGCTTTTCTTATATATATACCCCAACTGAATGAAACTTCATTTTATCGCATTATCTATGTCTTGGGTGACTATAGAAACGGTGAGGCAAATTTATAACACTTTAGGCCCTACAGCCTAAACAAAGGTAATAGTTGAGTTAACGGATTCTAAAAAAAATTAATATTTTTTAAAATCAATCAATGTTTTGATATTCCTAGGAATAGAGACAGTAAAAAGCCACATGGGCCTATCGAGATTGTCCCAGTCAAGCCAACAGAACCAATCACCAAACATGTTCATACATATCCACAAAGGGTAATAGTAGTGCAGAGGGATTCACCCCCGATTTTTATGAAAATCGTAGGATATACTCTAAAAAAATAATAATGAAGAATAATGAAAAAGAAAATCGTCGCTCTCTTTAGGAAAAAAAGTTACAGCCTCTTAAATTTGTTAAAAATCCCATAGGATTTTCTCATAATTTTTTTTTTTTTAAATCACAGTATATACTCTAAAAAAATATAATAATGAAGCTTAAAAAAAAAACAGAAAATGATATAAGTCTTTAGGAAAAAAGTTAGAGCCTCTCAAATTTAAAATTTTCCCAAAGGCTTTCTTATAAAAAAAAATTAGTGGGCCTCATGCTCGTTTTAGGGCCATCCTAGTTCAAGTTATGATAAGATTTGTTGTAGGCTATACATAGATTTTCTCTGTGTATGCCTAACAAAACTTATCATAACCTGAGCTAGAGGGTCTGAAATGAGACCTCACCTTGATGGATCAAAATTAAAAATGAAAAGTCTATTTGTTTTAGCAACTTTGAGAGGCTGTTACTTTTTTTTCTAAAGAGAGGGATGATTTTCTTTTTCATTATTATTTTTTTTAGCGTATATCCTGTGATTTTCATAAAAATAGGGGGTGACACCCCTCTGCACTACTATTACCCACAAAGCACCCTATGGCTTGTCAATAACTATACATTATAGAATACACCAAGCCTAAAACATGTTCATGCAAATCCACAAAGCACTCTAGGGCTTGTCAATAACTTACAACTATATATTATTTTACAAAAATTTCAATTTATTGTAAATTATTATATTTTAAAGATATTCTTAGTATTATTCCAATAATTACATTATCAAAACTCTAATTAATTATAAAAAAAACTATAATAGCTGCTCACTCAACAAAACCAGACAAAATGTAAACAAAGAATAATCGATCATTAATGGCATTATCAGTCGACTTGAAAATATCGATTCAATTGCTACTGTAAACAGTAATCGATGGTTACAATATCGATTTTATTATAGAAAAAAATAGGAAACAATAATCGATGGTTACAATATCGATTTTATTACAGAAAAACAATATTATCGATACCTACTCGTTCCCCAGAGCCAGGAAGAAGCCAAAGAAATCCAAAATGGAAAGTGTAAAAATAAATTTTTCACACAAAAAAAGTGTGAAAACCGTCTTAATATCATAAATCAGGACATACCTTTTTTTCGAAGGAATATAATACAAAACATTAAGATATTCAAGAAAAAAGACAAATTGATTTATCGGGACAGTGAAAATGTCCCGACAAATCACGTGCTGTCCCGGTCACGCAGGTGTGTATCGCTATGACTGTCCCGATAACGTAAGTAAGCTACACACACACACTCGATATTTTGAGGCCTCAACTTTGATGCCTCAACTTTGATGCCTCAGCTTTGATGCCTCAACTTTAATGGTTCAACTTTGATGTCACAACTTTGACGCCTCAACTTTGATGCATCATCTTTGATGACGTCATCTTTGACAACACATATATTGATGGCTCATCTTTGATGACTCATCTTTGTTGCCGTCATCTTTGATACCACCTATATTGATGATTCATCTTTGATGAAGTCATCTTTGGCGGTTCATCTTTGATGATTCAGATTTATTGATGGTTCCCAGCCCCTGAGCCTAGAATAGCGCTAATATTGGTGCCTACCCCTATGTCATAAGGTATGAAGATTCGATTAGTGTATATTATAAGTTGCTAGGATGCTTCCTACTATGAGTTAACCTTTTCTAGCCTACCCTATCCTACCCTGCATCATAGAGCAGAGCTAATATTAAGGTCTTCCCATAGGTCATAAGCTGGCAACCAGGGGGCAGCATGCGCTCTTCGCACGAAAGCATCCGAACCCGCGTTCCCACGCCCGCCGCGCGTGCGCCCGCAGGCGCAATATTCCCTCGCGAATGAAATATATACAGGCGCAATATTATCTCGTGAACGATAAATATGATATCAATGTAAACTATTCAAAGAATTTCTTTTCAAATATACTATGAGTCATTCGTTTTTATTTCATACTTAAACATTTTTATTAAAAACATTTTGCGATCCTAAAACTGTAACTCATTACAGACATCTTTTATATTTTTTACTTAATACTTTTTAATTTATAAATTTTTAAAAATTGTACGTAAGAAGAAAAAAAACAGAGTTTCTGATATATAAACCTTTTATTTTACTACATTTGTACGAAATTTTATTAAAAACATACTTTACAGAGCTTAAATCAGTAAAACAGTAAATCAATAGAGGTGTTGCCTAGCATCAAAGGGATTAGTAGGCTTTTGTTTTACTGCTTTACTGTTTTAACTCATATGCTTTACTGCTTTAACTCATATATTTATTAACATTATGTTTTCTTTTATATTTTTTATTTTGTTTTAATACTTTTTATTTATTATTATTTTTATTATTATTATTATTTTATTATTTTTATTATTATTTTTATTTTTATTTTTTTATTTTTATTATTTTATTTTTATTATTATTATTTTATTATTATTATTTTTATTATTATTATTTTTATTTTTATTTTTATTATTATTTTTATTATTATACTTAGTGTTATTTACTTCATGCCTATTGTTATTATTATTTAACACGCCTACACACACACACACACATACATACACACTATGACACTTATACGCACTTACACTCGCCCATAGACCCACCCTATTTAAACATATCAAATAAGTTCTTTTGTATGAACATAACGTATAATTTATTAAAACATTTTATGTTTTAATTAAACACGTACATTTATATTACTCATTCAAATATAACTAAAATTATTTCAAAGTTTCTTAAAACTTCTATAATAAATCAATCATTATCTTTGAACAAAGAATTTATTATTAACTGTTAATACTTTTTGTTTATAAATTTTATAACTATCAAGTTTTAAAATAATTTTTACTAAAATTTTATGAAATTTTATTAAAAACATATATTTTACGTACCTTAAAGCAATAAATCAGTAAATCAGTAAGGCAAGCCCCTAGCAGCCCTCTACACCAAGCTATGCCACGTTTTGTTCTATTGACTTACTGCTTTACATCATCTTTAGCCATGTAATAAGTATAAAAATAACAAAATAAGTTCTTCTCTGCTAACATAACATGTATTTTATTAAAATCATTCTAGGTTTTTATTTAAAAATAACAATTATTCACTTACATTTATATTATTCGCTCAATGTTAACTAAAAATATTTCAAAGTTTTTTAAATAATTCGGATTTTCTTTATTATTATTATTATTATTATTATTATTATTATTATTATTATTATTATTATTATTATTATTATTATTATTATTATTATTATTATTATTATTATTATTATTATTATTATTATTATTATCTATGTACATTGACAATCCAATACGAGAAAACACAACAACGCACTCCTTACAGATACGAAACTGACCTCTTTCTGTAAAATGTGTTGAAATAACTACTATAGGCCGTAAATTTATGATAAGCTTTTTGTACACCGGGGCGATGGCCTAATACCAGGTCAAAATATATTTCAAACTGACCTCTTTCTGTAAAATGTGTTGAAATAACTACGTTAGGCCTAAATTTAGGCATAAATTTAGGATAAGCCTTTTTGTATCCCGGGCTGATTTAAGCCTAATACCAGGTCAAAAAGTAATTCCAGTATAGACAAGAATTGAGAATCAATGTTATTATTTTATAAATATATTTCAAACTGAAACATGCTGGATCGGTAAGATCCTTTAAACAGGTAAGAAGGAAATGTTTTCCTTTCTTGTGAGTGGACAGAGTAATCCTTATCTCTATATGACCTCGTATGTGATTGGTCGAGAATTATTTTATCGCTTTTTGGTTTTTTCATATCCTGAGCCTAAGCTTCGTTTATTTAAACTATATGTATAGTTAAGCTTCATAGAACTTTTATAATTTATATACATTCAACTCTTAACATACATGTAAATATTTATTTAAGAAAGTAAAAATAAGGATAATAAAAACTTTACTATATAATTAGAAATTTAATAATCATTAACTTACAATGATTTATATATATATATATATATATATATATATATATATATATATATATATATATATATATATATATATATATATATATATATATATATATATATATATATATATATATATATATATATATATATATATATATAGATATATATATATATGAATATATATATATATATATATATATATATATATATATATATATATATATATATATATATATATATATATATATATATATATATATATATATATATATATATATATATATATATAAGGATAACATTAAATATAATACAAGAATATTATTATATATAACACTGCTACGTACATTTTTCACATGATGTTTATGACTATTTCATATTAAAACTCTCTAAATCTTTGCAAATATGCCAATCATTTATATCATTATCGATTATATAGTTTCGTGTCTCATTAATACCTTCAGATAGCACATATGTAAAAAGTTCCCTCTCAGATATCATAGTATATTTACATTCTGGATCACCTGCATAAATACTTTCTTGCCAATGTTTTCTAAGTAGATAGATGAATTTCTGCACATCTATAGAACTTAGGAAGCGGTCGATAATGATCGGAGGATCATCGACCAGGATTTTCTTAAATGTGTAGTATTCTTGGTATAACATGTAATGAATTACGGTCACGTAATTAGATAACACATATGTCTTCTTCATCTGCATTAACATTCGCTTACTAACCTCTGACATATATTTCAGCTGCGTTAGGCCTGAAATGTAGAATCCATATGATGTAGGTTCAAATACGGCTGTTTCATTATTTCTCTCCCATAATCTAACTTCCAAACTGATTATGTTTTGATGTTTATAAAATGCTAGAGTAAGTTGCTTATCGTTGGTTTCTTCGCTCAGGCTAATAACTGTTTTGGACAAGTTTAAATCTGAGCTTGGTTTAAAGTATTCTGTAAGCCACTCTTCAGTGTGATTACATATACAAAGTAATTCATCTGGACTCATGAAAATACGCTTGGTATTATAACATGGTGAATGGGTAGCACACTTGAAAAATTCAAATCCATCGGGTTTTCTTTTATATAAGAATGAAACCCTACTTCCTGGGATCTTGATTTCCCACTGGACAATGTCTTGTATTGAGGTATACCTGTTAAGGTGAATCATGATATACACTTAGTGAAAATAGAACACTTTTATTACAAATCAGAGAACTTGTGCACCGCTTAACAGCCAAAACGAGTATGATTTTAAAATGAGTTTGGGTCTAAAACACGCCTGCTCAAATATAATTTTCATCCAATCACAGATAAGGCTCAGGATATGAAAAAACATGTTTTTACATACCTAAAAGGCAAAAAGCGATAAAATAATTCTCGACCAATCACATACGAGGTCATATAGAGATAAGGATTACTCCGTCCAATCACAAGTAAGGAAAACATTTCCTTCTTACCTGCTTAAAGGATCTTACCTATCCAGCATGTTTCAGTTTGAAATATATTTATAAAATAATAACATTGATTCTCAATTCTTGTCTATACTGGATACCTTTGACCTAGTAATAGGCTTAAATCAGCCCGGGATACAAAAAGGCTTATCCTAAATTTAGGCCTAAATTTAGGCCTAACGTAGTTATTTCAACACATTTTACAGAAAGAGGTCAGTTTGAAATATATTTTGACCTGGTATTAGGCCTAAATCGCCCCGGGGTACAAAAAGGTTTATCCTAAATTTAGCCTGAAGTAGTTATTTCAACACAATTTACAGGAAGAGGTCAGTTTCGTATCTGTAAGGAGTGCGCGTTGTTGTGTGTTGGATTGTCAATGTACATAGATAATAATAATAATAATAATAATAATAATAATAATAATAATAATAATAATAATAATAATAATAATAATAATAATAATAATAATAATAATAATAATAATAATAATAATAATAATAATAATAATAATAATAATAATAATAATAATAATAAAGAAAATCCGAATTATTTAAAAAACTTTGAAATATTTTTAGTTAACATTGAGCGAATAATATAAATGTAAGTGAATAATTGTTATTTTTAAATAAAATCTAGAATGATTTTTAATAAAATACATGTTATGTTAGCAGAGAAGAACTTATTTTGTTATTTTATACCCTGACTAAAAGATGTTGTAAGTAAGTCAATAAAACAAAACATTGTGTCTCTTTGGTGTGAAGAGCTGCTAAGCGACACTGATTTGTGCACAGGCTACGTAAATATGTTTTTAATAAAGAATTTCATAAAATTTTAAAGTAGAAAGTATTTTAAAACGATAGTAAAACTATAAAACAAAAAGTGATAACGGATTAATAATAAATTCTTTATTTAAAGATAATGATTTATTTATTTAGAAACTTTGAAATAATTTTAGTTATAATTGAGTGAGTAATATAAATATGTACGTGTTTAAATAAAACATAAAATGTTTTAATAAGTACGTGATACAAAAAGAACATTATGTTGAGGCCGACCATTGCTAATCCCCCATTGTATTGCCCTTGGGGCCCGCTGTGATAACTGCCTGTTGTATTGTGTGTAAAGACCTAATAACAACAATAGCATAGTAAATATTTTTAAAATGCTAATAGCAAAAATAATAATAAAAAATAAAAATAAAAATAATAATAATAAAAATAATAATAAAAAAAAATAAAAATAAAAATAAAATAATAAAAATAATAATAATAAAAATAATAATATATAATAAAATATATTAATAATAATAAAAATAATAATATTCAAAATCATTTAAAAATAAAAAAAATAAAAAATAAGAAGTGGTTATGAATTTACGAGTTAAAATAAGCAGTAATGATAAAACAGTAAACAGTAAAGCTAGGCAACTGCGTTATTGTTTACTGATTCCCCTACTTTAAAAAAGCTATGTAATGTTAATAAATATATGAGTTAAAGCGGTAAACAATATGAGTTAAAACAGTAAAACAGTAAAACAAAAGCCTACTAATCCCTTTGTTGCTAGGCAACAGCGTTATTGATTTACTGATTTACTGCTTTAAGGTATGTAATGTTAATAAATATATGAGCTAAAGCATTAAAGCATATGAGTTAAAGCAGTAAAGCAGTAAAACAAAAGCATACTAATCCCTTTTGTTGCTAGGTAACACCTCCTATTGATTTACTGTTTTACTGCTTCGTCTGTAAAGTATATGTTTTAATAAAATTTCGTACAAATGTAGTAAAATAAAATGTTTATATCAGACCCTCTGGTTTTTTCTTCTTACATACAATTTTAAAATTTATAAATTAAAAAGTATTAAGTAAAAAAGATGTCTGTAATGAGGTACAGTTTTAGGATCGCAAAATGTTTTTAATAAAAATGTTTAAGTATGAAATAAAAATGAATGACTCATAGTATATTTGAAAAGAAATTCTTTGAATAGTTTACATTGATATCATATTTATCGTTCGCGCGGTAATATTGCGCCTGCGGGCGCACGCGGCGGCGGTTACGCGGAAATATTGCGCCTGCGGGCGCACGCGGCGGGCGGGAACGCGGAAATATTGTGCCTGCGGGCGCACGCCGGGGGGAAAGCGGGTTCGATCCTTTGCGCGGAGGGCACATGCTGCGTCCTGGTGGTCTGCTTATGACCTAGGGGAAGACATCAATATTAGCTCTGCTCTATGATGTAGGGTAGGGTAGGGTAGGCTAGAAAAGGTTAACTCATAGTAGGAAGCATCCTAGCAACTTATAATATACACCAATCGAATCCTCATACCTTATAACATAGGGGTAGACACCAATATTAGGGCTATTCTAGGCTCAGGGGTTGGGAACCATCAATAAATCTGAGTCATCAAAGATGAACCGACAAAGATGACTTCATCAAAGATGAATCATCAATATAGGTGGTATCAAAGATGACGGCATCAAAGATGAGTCATCAAAGATGAGCCATCAATATATGTGCTGTTAAAGATGACGTCATCAAAGATGATGCATCAAAGTTGAGGCATCAAAGTTGAGTCATCAAAGATGAACCATTAAAGTTGAGGCATCAAAGCTGAGGCATCAAAGTTGAGGCATCAAAGTTGAGGCCTCAAAATATCGAGTGTGTGTGTGTGTGTATAAGCGTAAGTGTAAGTATCTATAGGTGAGTGTAAGTGTCTATGGGTGAGTGTAAGTGTGTATGTATGTAAGTGTAAGTGTCTATAGGTGAGTGTAAGTGTCTATGGGTGAGTGTAAGTGTGTATGTATGTGAGTGTAAGTGTCTAT